>CM030375.1:7764537-8015675 GCA_003604175.2 Clonorchis sinensis | reverse complement strand
TGATGATGATGATGAAACAGACGTTTAGCCAGCCGGATGAGATCTTCAAGTGCACAACCGCGACAGACAGCAAACTTCCTCGGTAGCTTATTCGGCACAGAACCCATCTGGTGATCGACAGGTCACTCGTTCGAGTCGACCCACAAGGCGTTCTTCCTTTTGTGTTACGTGTATTTGGACAGTGGGCAGTTACGAAATTGCTTAAGCTGTAGCCATCAGCTGACATAAATGTCAGTTACTTCATGTTACCGACCAACAGCGACCACTGTTGTGGGTTGTTTGCTGTAGAAAGGTAAACTGAACTCAAATTTGCAAGTCTATTTGTGATATCTGGAACCCGTGTTCTGTAGTCTTGCACTTGTCACAAATACAGATACATCCTGTTCAGATTATCGCACTGATAGAACGCAGCTGAAAGCTCAAATACGCTTTCAAACTTTACATGTTGTAACAGCCTAAAATGTTCATCGGCATGTACGTACCTTCACGCTTCGTTTACCATATGCAATAAGTGCGAATATCTGGGTGAACAAATCAAACCTGAGTGGGGTTTGCTTTGGAGAAGTGGTTAGTCAACGTACTGTTTCTCAAGGGCACTCAACCACTTCTTTAGGCTACCTGGTTAAATCGCAATCATGGTAGAGTTTCCCTTGTCAATGTAGGTGCTGGTGCTCTTAGTGATGGTCGTGATGGCGACGGGTTCACTCAGGTTGACTATGATGATCCCGACCGTAGGTGTTTAACGCGCACACAACTCGACACTTTGACGGTTACTTTTGCTTGGATTGAACTGGAAATGACCGGTGCAAACGAGGGGTAACAATAGCTAATGCAGACAGACTGGTTGTGCAGCATTTCTCTGGCAAAAAATCACTAATGCTTTAGAGTTTGTAAGACTGGTGACCCAACTCACCAACCTGAAGGACCAGAGGACCGGATTTTGTCAATTTCCACCCCTTGATTCGCCACCTCCTTGGCTGCCTTGGGTCCTCCTTGGTAGGCGCTGACCGTTCGTTTCATCTAAATTTTTGTTTTAGTCCCAGTGCTCGTGCACACCCAAACTGATTACCGTTCGCATTTCTTTCCGATTTCGAAGTAGGCCCTGGAGATGGTACCATGTTTGTGGTCCAAAATCATTTGAAATGCTGCATGCGTACCGCGGTGCTTGATCTTGTGATTATTGCTCGGTTCAACTTCGCATACTTTTATGTGGCGAAAACTCTTGATTGTCAGAGGGCACGATAGCAAAACCAAACACCAACAACGCTTATAAACGACCGGAACTTGATGAAAGTATTCTTTGCAATCTCAGCAAAGTTGACGCTGTTGTTCAGTATGAATTTTTCTATACATGTAGTCTACATTTAGCATGTGGTCGGGCATTTTGTTAGCAACCCCTGATAGGATCAAGGAAGCTAAGTACGTGAACCCCCTTCATCATGCATTTTGCGTGTCTCACCATGAAGACCCTAAATGAGCCCATGTTCATGGACCGGTGACCTTGTAGGGGTTGTGTTGACCAAACCTTCACACTTCATCAGGTGCTGGAACAACGCCATACGTATAAGCGACCCACAATTCTAGTATTCCTGGATTTCCAAGGCGCATTTGACTCGGTTGACCGATCCGTTCTGCTTGACACGTTCAACCACCAAGGAATGCCCCGGAAGCTCGTGAACATAATAAGCTCTTTGTATTCCAAGACTTCCGGACGTGTGAGAGTATACGGCGAGCTCTCCAAAAGCTTCCGTACACAAAGTGGCGTCCGTCAGGGATGCCCACTCTCCCCATTCCTGTTTAACTTCGTGATCGATGAAATAATGAGACGAACGCTGGAAGGTCTCCAAAACCCCGGTGTTCAAATAGCCTCTGACGAAAACCTTGTCGATCTGGAATATGCAGATGACATCGTTCTTATCTTTGAAGAGGAGGAGAAGGCGCAGGTGTTTTTAGATGAACTGACCAAAGTCATCCCGTCCTTTGGTATGCACTTTGCACCCAAAAAGTGTAAGGTCATGCTCCTGGACATGCAGTCACTGAACACGCCACTTACAATCCAGGGAGAGGTACTGGAAGTTGTGGAGCGTTTTACATATCTTGGAAGTTGTATTAGTTCTGATTGTAGTGTGACAGATGAGGTAAATGCACGAATCTGCAAGGCTCGGGTCGCGTTTGCTAATTTGAGATACCTATGGCGTCAAAGTGGTGTGTCCCTGAATCTCAAGGGACGCGTGTATCAAGCTACAGTGCAGGCTGTTTTGTTGTATGGCTGTGAGACTTGGCCTATTCGAGCAGCGTAACTGAGACGTCTTCAGGTGTTCGACAAAGTGGTGTATCCCTGAATCTCAAGGGACGTGTGTATTAAGCTACAGTGCGGGCTGTTTTGTATGAAAGAAATCATGAAACGTTTGGGTGCTGTCGGTGCTACTCGCCTTCCAGGATGGGAACCACGTGATCATGGTTGTACGGCAGCGAAGCATCGGTGTTGAACACTGATGTCATGCTGTCGATAATGATGATGATGACCTTGTAGTCATCCTGTATTTCTTAAACATGTGTAGTTTCAACGAATTTCGAACAATATTCTGAAAATAAATATAAAAAAGCCGTGAATGTGCGGTAGCACATTTTGTGGTCGGGCTGCTTTCAATCACCTTTGCTATATACATCCGAGACAAGTAGGTGTTTTGACGAATTTGAACAAGACTTTAATTCCCTATCGAAAAGTTTCAATTACCTGATATTCCCTTAAATGGGGTTGTCAGCGTACCGCTTAAATTTGTAGCAGTAAGGATTGATGGCCTTCTGTCGTATCAGGGTACTTTACCGTTTGTGCCTGATGGATGCTGAGCTTTGAATATTGTTTGATCTGGAACAGTCAGTTTATCGACATTCACAAACAAGTACACCTCTAACCAAGTTAAGATAAAGTTAAATGCAGATCGCTCAACTGTCACGAAGAGACTGTACCTTACCGTGGTGTGACGGTTTGCGCACCTCAGCTACCCATTCAGCTATACTGGAGGGGGGGTGTCCCCACGGCGCTCACAGAGTTTCTCATACCATGCTGGTCAATGGCTAGAGGTCTGACGAACACTGTCTCCTGTCCTCCAGGTTGGGGGTTGGAACATGTGGCGACTTGCTCCGTAGAAATGGTAATGCATTTGTATTTCCCGCCAAACACCGCTGCCTTGCGGTCAGGCTTTTGAGCCAAAGGCTTTGGTCGAGGACCCTAATCGTCCTCCTGTCTAGGTGTGGGCGTCCTGACAGTATCCCAGCCCACATACAACCATGAACTGCAAGTTACGGCAACGAAGCATCGATGCTGAACACTGATTTCATGCTGTCGATGATGATGATGATGATGATGATGATGATAATGATGATGATGATAATGATGATGATGATGATAATGATGATGATGATAATGATGATGATGATGATAATGATGATGATGATGATAATGATGATGATGATAATGATGATGATGATGATGATGATGATGATGATGATGATAATGATGATGATGATGATAATGATGATGATGATAATGATGATGATGATAATGATGATGATGATGATGATGATGATGATAACAGATCGCTCAAATGTTTTCCTGGGTTTCTGCGTTACCAGTCTTAGCAACTTTGACTCTCTTTGTCGGTCAACAGAGGCGCTGTTATTTCGCTCGTCACACAGCAAGATTGCGTACTGAATCAGTTTGCATAAGTTCATGTTTAATCCCATCGTTCATCGTCCCAGTCAACTCCAGCCAAGCACAATCACACATATCGATCGGGATAAACTTCAAATGGCAATCCAGTGTGAACAGCTTCGATCATCCGCAGTCTAGCAAACCCAGAAGGTTTTCAACGCCAAACACAGGTATCATCATACATGAACTCCAGCAACTACACGAGGCTGTGCTAAGATGGCAGTGTGGCAAGTCTTGGCAGCGTGCGATGCATTTAGTTCAACTGTGAATGCTAACCTAATTTCGTAACCATACCCAAACCCAAGTTCAGTGTCTCAGTCCGATTCCGAAGGTCGAGCTTTTTGAAGAGAGATTGATGGGTGCTTCATCAGCGAGTGCTTCCGCTAAGCCCTGAAACGTCATAGAATTTCGTCTACTAATGCCGATAGTTAGCATTATTTTGATTGAAACCAAAAGCACAACCAAACACCCGCTTTGTTATCACCTAGTTACAGATTTGTCGGCGTCATCCGAAAACAGCATCGCTTCTGCGACATTGGCAGCAAAAATATGAAGACGCCCTCGGTCATCTGCCCACAGAGGCCGTGTCTCGTAAACATCCAGCATCACAGCCAACTGCACGTGACCCTTGAGACCTAGTGATTTGCCTTTAAGAAGCCATTTGTGGCGGAGATTGACTTCAATGATTTGGACACGAACTGCATGGAACATGCTGCCATCAGAATGAAAGCCATTGCAGATGTATGCAAAGATTTACCATAACCCACTGTGTTTCTGACTGAATAGCGAGGGGTATGTTCACAGAATGCACTTCCTGAAGCCTGACTCTGCAATTCGTAGGCAATTGTGCTTTGTTTTCATCTTCAAAGATTAGGACGATGTCGTCTGTGTACTCCAAATCGACGATTTGAACACCGAGATGTTCAGGACTGTTCAGCGTTCGCCTCATCGAAGTTGAACCAAAATGGAGAGAGTGGACATTCTAACCGGAAAACACTTATTGCATGGAAGCTTTTGGTCAGCTCCCCATACACTCCTACACACCTTGAAGTATGTGAATATAAGGAACAGACTATATTCACGATCTTCTGTCTTTGACAGGTATTGTTAGAATTACTGATCGATCCGTAGAAGCGATCACACCATTAAAGTCAAGGGACATCAAGAATGCGAGTTGTCCCACACATCAGGCCCTGCTCCAACATCTGACGCAGTGTTCATATGTAGTGGACGCCAGAAGTCATGTTACAGTGGGAGTCAGTCTACTGCTTGTTTAGTTATCACATTCACTGTGGGCACCAGTCCCCAGTTTCCTAAGACTGGTTTTTCTACCAGGTAGATTTGGGCAGGCATTGACTGAGGAACTAGCTACCAGCAATGAACAGAGCAGATGAATGTTCTTCGGACCCAGGAGAACGGTGACGCTTCAGTAGTGATTGAGAACTTCCGAGGCTGAAAAGAGTTACCTATTCACAGTCAAACACCAACAGTCCAGACTGGAAGTACTAGGTGACCAACTGAAATCCTGCACGAAGTATTCTGCTCAACGGTCTCAACGTTTTCCCTTCGTGGATATCTGATAGCCACTGTGGTCCCTGGTAAGTTAACCAACACGTGGCTTCCGAAACAGAACAGCTTGGGAACATTTTCAGCACTTTGAGGTTCCTCAATCTCTTCGAATGTTTAGATCCAACAAGCCTTCCTCTCTGTGCGGACACTCAGTTTAACCTGGCCTCTGATGACACATCGAGGGAAGCTGCCGCTGGGCCTTCAGCAAATCCATGGTCCTATCCGTGGAGCTCAGAAGAATGCCCGTCCGGACGCCAATGATAAACGCGTAATAAACTCTAGTAAAACGTCAAAGGTCTCCGCTGGCCGAAAGGATCAACGTCAGCAAACAGAGATAGAAATCGTGTCATTACAACGGATTGAACAGTGAAGGAAAAATTCCTGATACCGGTGACAGAAAACTGATAGATGCATTTTTTCGACAAATGAAGGAGATGCCAATACTATTTGATTTGATTAGCTAGGAGGCGAAAAAACAATGAAGTACTTTTATGTTAGGATCGCGGTCACGGGAATCGGCCACCAGAAAGGGATCAAAGGTGGGTACATCGGACTGCCTTGAGAACATCGACAAGGCTGACGGTATCCATAGACGTGCGCGGGCTTCGAACAGATACTGGACTGGGAGTTCTTCCGCCAAGTTTCATCGTGACTTGTTCAGGTAATGCAGTTCAAAGATGAGCAACCCGATGTACTCATGAGCGGCAAGGGCCACAGACTAACCCAACAACCAGTCAGAACAGTACACCCAAAGATAGGAAAACACTCTTGAAGAACGTGGCAATAGTGAGTGTGATTTGGGTGGGGATTCCGCCCGTATTTGAACTGATTTATCGACTGGCATTCCGACTAGTGGCAGCAGATCCAGCAGTCAGCCCTTATAAGCTGTTGGTAAGGTTTGAACTTACGTGGAAGTGAAGACGATTTGAAATTTCTTAAGTGGGAATTCAAGTACACACAGCGCTAGCAGGAATGAACCTAAATAGGCTTGTCAGCTGGTTCGTATTTCAGCGATGATATTCCTTCTTCCTCGGATGCATCAGTTAAAACAACCCGTTTTCTTGGCTTTCTAAATGTGACGTCGTTGAGGATGTTAGATTTTCTCACCAGCCTGATGATTTGAATTTAATCTGAGGTTCAACTATTAGTCATCTGCAGGTTTTCCTGATGGAACAATTTTTTCGGAAATGGGAGATTGGCGGGTATATAGCCCTGTGTCACCCGATCCACTGGACATTCGGAAGTAGCGAAAAATGCGCAGTCACACGCTCAATCACCGGTGCCGGCGCTGCCAACTACCACACAGAGTAATTTATCACAAATAAACGAACTGAATCTGTCCAAAACAGCTGCGCAGGCCGACTCGATCTTCTCGGCTATCAAATACTTGTCCGCCAAGGAGTAGCTAACCAAAGCACAGTCACAATGTTAATCGTCGCTTTGACCGAGCTGTTGGACCCGGCAGAGCGCTTATAAAGTAGCCGGCAAATCGTAGCAGGTACGAAAACGTGGGAGCCGGCGACAACAGAGTGGTGCTAGAAATTTGGAGTAAGTTGCCCATTTTGAATGCAAAAGATCACTGGGTCGAGAGTTTCAAATCTGAGTCACTACTGTCCCCTGGTAGCGGTGGCGGCATGCGCATACACACAAATTCACATGCGTACGTTCAGTGGGATTATTCTGTGTGGAACTTGCACCGGACACATCAATCCTTCTAGCTAGCCAACTTAACTGTGTAGCTCATGGTGTGTGCTGACTCACCTTTATGGAGACGCATGACAAAAAATCATATATTGCTACAAGTGGCAACATTTTTAGGTACTGACCCCTTTGACGGATGTAGTCTTTAAGGAGGAAGTCAAAGTGAATCCGTCAAAATGTCGAACAATGAAGGACCATCGGTATTGACTGGTTCACTTTGGCTAAAATTGACCTGCTGAAGACTCCTGAACGAATTTATTCTTTAACTTGCTTTGTCTTCCAGCTGGACTCTACTCAGCTCGGTCATCAGGTCTGGCGTCCTCCATCTTCGTGAGAAGCAGCCAATTGACAGACAAACCGCATCCACATTTCCCTAATTCCCTTCAAAAACAGGATGGTCATTTGCACTTTCTACTTGGCCTTCACTCTTTTGAGTGAGTCTCAGAGCACTTGGTATTTAGTACCACTTTAGAAAGCGTCCGATCACCCAGGAAAGCGATCGTATTGAGGCGAGATGATACTGGGAGTAGGTTTTCACTGGATAGTACGATACGCAGCCCAGGTTTGCCTTTCCTATATCATGGGCTAAATCCCACGCTTTAGGATGCCAGTAAATAAATAAATAAATAAATTTACTAAATTGCAAAACCATTTGGTACTAATGAATGACTCAACTGAATCCCAGCTGAGACTCATCTATGATACTCTTATACTGAATGTACCCTACAAGCACTGCCTTTTGTTTCTTTCGGTATGGTTATCAGCGACCTGATGAGTAGTGCGTTCCGTCGGGAGAATAGACAACGATGTCTCGATTATCTGGGCCTTATTCTTCTTGTGTGATTAGAATATTTAATCGTTCAATTCCATGGGCATAGGTACTGAACGAATTACAATGGAGCGAACTGTTCTGACCGAAAAGCTTCTGTGCCTTTGGAGATAGGTTGCAAGGCATACTCGGGGCGAATATCGGAGATGCACAATAGACCCGGAAAATCGATCGATAATGACTCACCCTTGACGGACGTTGTACCATCTGGTCATCAAACTAATCCCGAGTATCTGAGCTGACTTTCTGGATGGAAACTTCAGAATGTAGAATGTGTGTACTCATTTGCATGCTCATGCCGAGCATCATACTTGGGTCGTACGACAAGGCGTTTGTCGGACAGAATGCGGGAATACAATCCCGTGTCTCTGAGTCGTAGTTGGAAGCAACCAGGTTCAAGTGCGATTGCATCACATTTGACCGAAACCATTCAGGTCCTCGACGGCAAGCCTTCACTATCATATGCCGGGTACCCCTGAACCGACCATGCCTGGTACGATTCAGACTACTATCGATCGCAGAGGCGATTGGAATCCGACTGTTGGATCCACAACTTTGCATCCAAAAGAAACTTATGTGACCTCTGAACTTGAACTGGCCCAGAAAAAATCCGGTCCCACAAGCCTGTCTGACAATGACGTCACTTACCTGATTCCGTGACCCACTGACCTACCCCTCATTCAAATCCCCTTCCTTTGATTTCTACTTCCGTAAAGTGTATGTACTCCTGATTTTAACCTTTTTTCACGTGACTTCTGGTACCATATAAATTTTTGATGGACTAGCAAACGGGAGTGTAGAATAATCATCAGAAGAAGGTCCACTAATGGCGGGGTACGATACGAAAACCACCCATAGTCTCCCTTGGAAATGGAATCATGTTTTGGGACTACAAAGTTGTTTATATTTTTTAGAAGACATGCACTACTCAGGTATGATTTTAAGTAGACTACCATTAGATTACCAAGTTTTCATGTCTACTTCAAGGTAAAATGCCCCCAGCATAACATCACAAGACTCCTGACCCGGAATGTTTCCTGGCTACGGCGGCATGGACTTATTGATCTTAGCGGCGTACGCTGCATCTTGTCGCCTAAGGTCAGTATCTAAACGCCTTGTGGAATCAATACGGAGTCAGTACAATAGGACTGTTTGTTGAATGTACTTTAAGGTTTCCGTGGTCAAACCAGTGGCATGTCAGTCCATATGATTTATTCTATCATTAGTTTTCGCGTTTGTTTAGTGGAGATGCATACCGCTCTAATCTCATCTTGTGGTCGTTGTGAAATTTTGCGAGAACGGTCGCATCTTTCATTCCCTGGACGTTAGGCTTGCAAGGTAGCGCTCACTACATAGACTTCCAGAAACAATGTGTAGCGTTACATAAAATACATGTATGATCTACCTGAAGACTACTGTCTTGGATACCGTACTGACGACTCCACGAATTCTCATCCAAGCACATCTAGAAGGATAGGACACTAAAACGGGGCGGTTCACCTTCTTTACGATCTCCGCCTCTTGGATCCTAGCTGTCTGTAGGCGAATACTACTCACACCCAATATCTTCGTTCGAAATTGATCAACCACATGTGATGTTCCACCAAAACTGATTGTCTCAGCTCACAGCGGCGTGATGATCATCAGTCGCACCATTCTGGACAATACCATTGGCTATCGACCGACTGAGCAGGAATCATGGAGCAATTTTCACTTTCAAGGTCAATTAAAAGGGAGCTTGTCATTCTGCTAAGTAATCTCAAGCCTGGTGTGATTTTAATGCTATTCTGTCCAGTACACTCCACTCGGGATGACAATAAGAAAAACACTATACTTGTTTTGGCTGTGGGCCATTGTACACATCACACAAACGGGGACAGAAGCCAGAAAAGGGAATCAGACTTTACGCTTTTCAGAGGACACCTGAACCATCCGTGTTACACATAATCGGGTTAGTTATTGTAGTTTTCTTCGACAAACTAGTTTACCTGAATGCCTATCATCCGTAGGTTGCGCGGGCACCCATGCCCACAGCAATCAGTTGTCATCACCCACCACCACTTGATGACAACCGCCACCTGTTTTCGTGTCCACATATGCTCGTTAATGGGCTTTCAGTTTAGCAGTTGACATTGACAAGCGCCATTACTTAGTCGCGTTAACCGAAGTCATTCGCATGTAGGACCAGAATGGACCGGATTTCTTTGAGGTCATTTTCGTAAAGACGCGTCAAAAATCACTACGAGAAGAATTCGTTGGTCCTCAGCCGTTACATAGATAACAGAGGCTACTGTGGTAATTTTCGATGGCTGGATCTTGGCGCTTGTGCGTTCCTGTGAAGATTCGGTGAGCACCAAGAAATGAGCCGTTCGGGATGTTTTCACTGTTTTGGAAATTTATTTTCTCGGAGGTCGTACGTGAGAGAGGGCCTTTGTCAGCATGTAACGGTGAGATGTACAACATAGATTGAAAACGAACGTCAGGTTGGGTAACAGGGCTCCACTCTCCGTGTTTTCCCCCCATACTTTGCCATTCCTAATGGATCCCCCATGTGAAACTGTTCGGAAGATCAGATTCCTGAAAGTAATCCCAGAATGTCATACAGAGATACCCAAACCCCACCAAAGTCACAGTAGAGGAGCCCTGAAGCACCCAGGTTGGACGCTGATTGGACGCTCAAGCAGTCAAGTAATTCGGCAACGGTGAAAGATGATAGGTATTCAGGCATTTCCTAGAAGCACGGTCGATGATGACGGGTGTTCAACCAGCGCCGATGAGACCGCCTGGATCAATGTCAAAGTGCGCCTTGAATACGTGGAAGCCTCTGGTAAACTTTGCACTCGCTTGTTCGCAATAAAGCTGTTGTGATCCTTGTTGGCGAGTCTTTTTCCGACAATAAGGCACTGGGACGGGGACAGAAATTATATACAGCAGGAAACCTAGTGTTCTCGGAGAATTCATTCTTCTAGTCACTCATCCGCATTTTGAGAAAAACATTTCCCGTGTTTTATGTTCATTGCTTAGCGCTAAGCGTTAAGAAGTATGAATAATTCATGAAGGCAAGCGACAGTTTTCCCGTTGGAGCTAAATGTTTGTGCGATTATTGCTTTTATGTGGTGCGCCATTCTGTTGGGTATATCAGTATCCCCAAAAACTTTATTTTTTTAGTTATTGCCAAAATTATTTTTTTTTGAAATTTTGAACTTTTAAATTTCGCGCCTTTTCCGCCATGTTGCTCCTCAATCCAAAAAGACCGCGCCTCTTTCCTATTGGTCAGTTGGACTTTGTGTGTGCTAACGGATTCATTGTTCCCCAAGGTCGCCCAAAATATATATATTCGACGGTGCTCCTACTGTACTTCGCCCTTGGTTGAGGCAGTAAAAGCCCTCCTCTGAAGGTCTGGTCTTCTCTTCTCTCTCTCTGCGCTGGGAGTGGTGGGGCTCGCGTCATAGCTGGGGATTTGTGCGCTCGTTCTCAGTTCGCGCATAGCCGTTGATCGTACCCGATTCCGATACATAACACATTCTGATAGGTTTTGGACTGTGCTTTAGCGCTTTTCTACGAACTAACTGCAAAGCACCTGTCTGGTGAGTCCTTAAGTACTGTTGGGCGACGACTCATGAAATGTATACATCTATGGTTGAAGTGGACTTCTGTTCCATTGCAGAAATTTTCCCATATATGGTTCAAAATCGTAGCGGATAAGGAGCTGCGAAATGGTACCACCGTCCCAGTAAGTGCGCTTATGGAGTACACTTTCCTGTAGATGTTCCAGGAAAGGGGTCACACCCACTGCCTGCGAGATTACTTCACTTACTCCACTGCTCCCGCGCAGAGTCCACAAGTTACTGAATTTTTAATACAAGAATACAGAAAGCATAGTCGCCTATGTCTGGAAATGCACCCAAGCTCAGAGGCATCAAATTGTTGGCTGATTTTCAAAAACCAATAGCTACCCGGAACTTTCTGCATCCCACACTAGCAGGCACTTTCTGAAAAACCTCTGGATAGATTTTCTGCTGTAAAACTAATCTTTTTCTGGTGAATTGCATCGATCCCATGCCAACCATCCGTGCCAGTTCCAATGTTTCTCTCAAAAGAAAGTGGTTATGTTCCAACGGTTTGGCACCGGAAAAATTCGCACTCAGTTATCGTAGAAAAAATCAAATTGAAGCTGTCTCGGTGAGCTTCCATATCCCTTGCCAAATTAGCATTTTTAGTAAATCTGTCGACACACTTGGATTAGTTGGAACTTGAACCTCCTGGAGAAAATATCTGCTACGTGACTCGAACAGAATTATAAACAAATTTTCAGGGTACCTCTCTTTGTTGCTCATCTTCACTGCTGTTCGAATTGCTTTGGGAAATCTCTAGAGACCTGAATGTTTTTCCCCAAACAAGTAATATGCGAGTCACTAGAGTTGTTTCAGGCTGTTGGAACGTTTCAAAATCTGCTCGAATGAAAGGTTGAAAGAGTTAAAACCAAACCTCGGTTAAAACTGAATGAATCAGACAGTATGTGTTTTAAATGAGACCTGGGGATGAACGCATTTCTGACGATGTTGCGAAATTTGCGCACTGAGTTTTCGTGCATTGTGACACTACTTAGCTGTCTGATTAATAGTCTGATGGGAAAATTTTTCCAGTAACGCAGTTTTCAACCGTATGGCCCTCGAGTTCTTACATGACCCCACCCATCAGATAGGTGGTTCCTCGAAGTTTGTTTTGCTGTTCGAATCTTTCCAAAAAGGGATCAATATCAAAATCTATCATCGTTGACGAGTCGCGCCCGGACGGTTACTAGAAAAAAGACCACTTTTGCGCAAGTTCTTGCCATTTTTTAGAGTGGTTCAACCGAAAGTAATCTTTTACTGGGGGAAAATCCTGCAGCTGACTTTTCCTCCAAAAACATTTTAGGACGTCAGCTGGGAAATCTTGACCAGAATAAAGGTTGCCGTTGAAATGAGCCTTAATTAGACTAAACGAATGTTGAACTTTTCACAGGTAATATCCACGGACGATAGTGTCCTGGCAGTTACACCCTGTATCTTGAAGAAGGTAGGGAAGTGGTGAGATGTTCCGTCAGTACACACAATAAATGCTCCCATTACTAATTTTGTTCTCCCAAAAAAGGAATACTGCGTGCTATTCCTGTAAAAGCCCTCCTCCTGGCCGGATCAATTTCTGCCAGTATGCGAAATACAAAGGCATTAGGCTAGTCTGTCAGCTTATCAGGACGCACGATAGCAGTTAAATTCACCCCAAAAAATATTCTTGAAAATTTCGAGGATGAATTTGGCTGGACTTGCTAATCTGAAATACCTTTGGATTGCAATTTTGGTTTGCAACTGCGTCTACCTGATGAGCCCCAAGAATGGCGAAACCGGTTGTGGGCTGTCGAGGAATTTTCAGCAACCTTATGAGTAGTGCATTACGATTACCTTTGGATAACTTTGCCGAACATGTCGCCATCTAGAGACAACATCTTAAGAGCCCGACGACTAGTTGTCAGCTTTTCACCAGGAGAAGCATCACTCCGGGAAAATGCCTCAATCAGCACGTACTAGGCCTCGATTCCTGAAGTTTCTTTTGATAACTGTGGATGACTATTTAGGGAGACTGTCTTTCAGAATAGAGCAGTTTCAACCAGCGCCTTCAGGATGAGATAAATACGTAAGAAAGGTGTAATTCTTGGTGCGGAGAATCAGTAATTTCCGACCCAACCCAAAGATGACTTGCTTTACACAAGGCCAGTTCATCCGTCCCACGAGTTTCGGACGCAAAAGTCCTTCAACCTACGGAGAACACTGTTGGCAAGTTGATCTGAATGAGGACGTGAATTCTGGGGCAAAATGACTTGGTTTGAATCCTATGATCACATAAACGGGTCATTCTGGCACTTCGAACCCGATCAATTATGGAACATGAGATGGCCTTGGACCCTGTTGCAATTATGGAACATGAGATGGCCTTGGACCCCGTTATCTGATAGTATCCAAGGTAATCAAACGTCCTTTTCGAACGCCTTGTTAGAATGCGATTTCCATGGTGGAAAAAATGTAAATATTTGTATATATTTGATGTGTGAAAAGGAGACAATGCTTGACTCAAATACAAGGCTATAGCAACAGCATTATTCTACGTGTTCTTTAAAGTGAAAGCTCCTGACAACCTCTGAAAGTTGTCTGAACTTTCACTGAGAAAACTAGCTTGGTGGAGGGCGAGGGAGGCTATTATAAAATGACGTTTGTGACCACCTGTCTCATGGGGGAGGGTCGCTAACCTCAGTTTTTCACTGTACAACTGCAGCAAGTTGAGGGACGTGCGTTCTACTTCCGAAGAGACAATCTTTTTTTCTAAAAACAAAGGCCTGTTGGACTGTGATTCGTGAGTGGCCTTTGTTCCGAGGTCTGTCGTAAGGGTAAGCTCCTTGCGACGTGAAGTTGAGTAGCCCTTCCAATTTTCTCGCTAGCGAAAATTTGTGTCTAATGTGCGCTGTTTTATGAAGTTGTGTTTTTTAAAGGATTTTTAGATGTACTTGTACGTACTTTAACTTAAACTTTTATCTGCTCTCCGAAACTTTGCAGAGTTTTCAACCGGCTAAAGAATACAAAGCTATAGACCGCATTCCACAGAATCGCTCTGGTGCGCAGGCTACTTGTTCTCTGACGCCAAGTATCACAATACTCCGCCTTAAAGTGCAGATTATGAACGCAACGCTTTAACCTCAAACTTGTATAGTCCATATTATAAACACTTTTCACCACGTGAACCGATTCCACAAAAATTGTTCAGCTGTAACACCCTTTCGGTGCCTAGCTGCCGTGCCACCCGAAGGAAGCACGAGGGCTGGAATACTGCCAGGTTGCCCAAGCCTAGACAGGGGCGGGTCGAGAGGCAGAGGTCGGGTTCGAACCACGAACCTTCCGGTCAGTAAATTCGCGCTCTAACCACTTGAGCCATCTCGCCCCGAACCGATTCCAAAAGTGTCATTGTGCGTTTGACTCGTAGTAGTTCTTCTTCACCACTAAAAGCTCACCGCAGTGTCTTGTTTAGACTTATGTTCTCTTTCAGAAGCCACGTTTTTGGTGAAACACATCCCCATCTCTTAGTGGACACCAGATAACCGGTGTGATATTAAAGATATATAATGCATTTATTCGACAGTCATTAATTCTCCGTCTGGGCGTCGTTATCTTTCTGTCGGAAAATTCTTGCGCGACGCCCATAAACTTGTGATTGCATGCTGGTCAGGTGTGCTTGTAGCAATTGGCGAATAAATCGACTTTTTCTAGGAATCATGCCATAAATTAGATGCAACAAAGCCATGAGACACATCTACATCGTACTAACGCCCATAGAAGGCACGAATTAAACGATACAAACATCTTGTTTCTTATGTAATAACAGAACGCGCATACTACTGAAAGGTCGGATGGTAACAACAAGTGGGGGGGGGGCGAGATAGCTCAAGTGGTTAGAGCGCAAATCTACTGACCGGAAGGTCCGTGGTTCGAACCCGACCTCTGTCTCTCGACTTCCCCTGTCTAGGCTTGGGCAACCTGGCAGTATCCCAGCCCTCGTGCTTCCTTCGGGTGGCATGGCAGCTAGGCACCGAAAAGGTGTGTTACAGCTGAACACACAACAACAAGTGGGCCGAATAGTTCAGTCTATCTTCCCTCCCAAAAAACACCCGAACTGCGCTCGTGAAAGACTTTTATCCTCCTATGTAGTTTCGATACAAATCTGCAGCCTCACCGAACACTGACTACTTCGGACTGACAGTTTGTAGCAAAATGCAGCACCATATCTTCAGACGGTTCCAGTAGTCGGTGACCTAGATATCCTGTACGGCTGAGGGGTTCAGCTTCCCAAGTTGGAACTGTCACTGTCTTGGTCACCTGAGTCTTCCGACGAGGCCAATATGAGTGTACAAGCAACCGGAAAGACAGGCGAGAAACACGTCATACGTTGAAGTACAGACTTCAGCCGCAGGTTTCAAACCTCTAAGAGACAAGTACCACGAGATTTCACTTAGTGTCGTGGATATAGACCCGGTGTGACAACCACAAATCTATCATTCGTTTCCAAGAGATATTAAACTCGACTTTGAACAATAACCGCAATCCAACCTTACATGAAGTTGTGAAAATTAGATTCGGATAAGCTACTTCTTGTTTGTTAGTAGCTAAATCATAATGTGAGATGAAGCTTTGTTAAGTTCGTGCACAGACAGTTCTGAAAGTGGACTGAAGAAATGTTATTCTAACTATTCCATCAGTTGTCAGACGAGACAAGGACCGTATACTCACCTGTCCCTCACTGGACTATTAACGTCACGCGGTTGCTGCTATCCACACAGACGTCGTTGAGGGCTTACAGTTCCCAGCCGAATTGATGGAGAACAGTAACGTGGTGTGATCAAAATTTGGCGGTAGGTTGGGTTTCATCGATCGAATCTGCTCCTCAACATGTTTGCAACGCAATTTTTTGGTCAGGCTGCGTGGAGTCTGGAGATTCAACTTCCGTGAATCCGCGTATCCGCCAACTGGTCGTCGGTAAATTTGCTCATCCTTTCACAATAATTATACAGATTTGAAGATTAGATCTTAGACAGCGTATCAGTCCGGTCATGTCATTCAGCAAATCCTGTAAAGTGGACCCCGACGAATGCACAAAATATCTGAAGCAGCCGATCTTCTACAAGGTCGGCCCTCTTGACCGACAAAAGGGAAACGTGAGAGCCCTACAACTGCCTTAGTACACCACTCGGCCTTCCCCAATACCACGTACTAGTGAAAGGTGGAAAGCCCTTCGCTGCGGAGTTACGAGAAAACATATTACTCGCGTGCCCCATCAGTAGTATCCACCGTTACACTAGTATTCACTTCTTTGTAATGGTGGTGGCGTGCTGCTAACCCTAACCCTAACCGAAAGAGGTTTTCTATAATCGTTTGCAATGGTGGCCAGAGAGTGTCAATTTCCGGACAACCAACCGAAGTTAGTTTGCTGATTGCTCTGGTTGTGTAAAATACGAACCAAACTGTCTTGACAATTTAGGCGTTCTCCTGCCTTTCTCTTGAGTGAGAAAAGTTTATAATCCATTTTCTCCTAGAACAGTTTCAGTGCGTGCCATATAGGAGCGTTACTTTTGTCTTAAACTATTGTATTTTACCCAAATATATGAGTCACACGCATAGCTAGAACGTTTTTTTACGCATTCATCTGACAAGCACCACTGTGCAAAGACACTGAAAAGAGGATTAAATCGCAGTTGGTTGATTTTGATCATTTTCACGGATGCAATTTTCCAAGACGATGAACAGTGGAATGGATGCATTTTTTCCAGTGTGTTGTCGGGACCGAATGAAACACGCTTGTCATTAAACCCTGAAATGTTTAGACTACTATTTCGTAATAAGTAGTTAAAAGAGGAACCGTTTCGGGTATCCCCTAGCCTTGGCTGGAGGTCCATTGTTTAGATTTGATGGCAATCCCTTCAAATACACTGACGTGACTAATGAACGTTTGCTTCCACATATTCACCTTCATAATATTTTACAACTATCCGCTGATAAATAGGAGAGTTCGATCAAGCAACTTTTGTATAGACGTGGGAAAGAAATCCATGACTTCTCGGTCGCTTCCCATCGTTCTTCAACTGGCTGAAAACAGTGAGGTTAAAAATACTGGTCGATTGTGTGGGCATGGACTACGGCTTGGGTGAAAACGGACGCGATCAAATTGGGTTTGGCGGTCACTTTATAAATAATGCAGACAATGGTCTGAGTTGCATGTGTGTGCTGCATATTATGTAGGGACAGGCTGTCTTTTTCAGCACAAAAAACTTCTTCAGTCCGAAGTCTAGCCCCCACCTTGATGCCCTTTCATGTGCGACCCCTAGAACAACGTTGTAGTATTCCTCCTCAATCGTGTTTTCGTAAATTCGCCTAAGATTTGGTGAAAAGCGGGTAAGTTAAACGAGCGGGATTTGTGGCTTGTTTGTTTCGCAGGGCTTACTGTTGAAAGAATGACTAAATCGTAGTATGACCGACGTTTATTAGCAGACTCCTCCTCATGTTTAAAATGAACAAAAGGAAGAAAAATATGTAAGCCTCGAGCAGTGCGCAGCAGGACGATATGCATACCAATTAGCTTTCCAGATTACAGGAAATGCCTATCAGCTTTAAGACAGGTAATTGGGTATTGAGGTCTCAACCCTACCCAAGAGCAAATCTCCAAGCATGGTATATAGAACAATGTGATCTTGGTCGGTGTGCAACCGTCATCTGTGAACAGAAGACGAAATGAGAAACGTTAATCCGTGCTTGTTTTCACTACTTGCAGCCATTGGTGACCAGAGATTGTTAGCTTTTCTACAAAGCTGACATACTGTCGTCTGCGGGATGTGTTCTTAGTAATAACTCAGTTTTCAGTGGTTTAGACGGTCATCGTGTTTTAGGTCAGTGTTGAATCCAACTTAACCTCATGATAATTCCCCCATTCATTTGCTTACTCCGCCTATGTACTTTTGATCTCCAGTTGTTTTGCTTATTCGTACACGCCACTCACCTTGCCGCAGAGGCCGTCTCGTCCGACACCTGTGTATTGGCATGGTGTCTGTGTGTGTATGTGCGCGGCTGACCTACTTACCCATGCGTTTTCATGTCCCGTTTGCTGAGCCTGCCTTGACTTGTTTTCTAATGAGTTCCGTGTGATCGCACGTCCAATGAGAATCACGAGACTATCGTCGGAAGGGACGACCGCAACCCACACTACTGAGCCATCATTCCGCTCGTCGTTGTTTGGTGTGCGGACGTTGACACTGCACTGTGCCGGTCAGTGACAGACCTGTGAGCCTTTTGACGCTACGAACGTGAACGATTGAGGTTTGTTGTACACATTCGTTTACCCTTATGTAAATAGTACCGTAGAATTACGAACCCAATTCTTCCTTTTGATATTCGGGATTTTCGAACCTACGCGTCACTCAAAGTTCCGTATCGGGAACCTTAACAGTCAGTAACTGAAATATTCTTAAAGAGGGAAACTCTACGGATTGGGTAACTTCTTACCCCACACTAGCTGTCCTAGAAGAATCTTAGGGGAATCCACTAGCAGCATATTTCTTGCGCTATGAGATCAGTGTGCTTTGAAATCCTGTTTGACTCGTCGTCCTGGAAAAGGGATTAAAAAGAGGTTCCTCACAAAGCTCACTGTTGATGAGAGAGTTAGTACATACGTGCTACACGTGACTGCCATTCACAAGTCTGAGGTCGTTCTTGAGGGAACCGGAGTTTTAATGATCCAGCAGGCACTCGGTCTCTTGGCAACGGCCGAAAGGAAGACTATATTGAAAAGACAGGAACAGTAATTTCACCTGCTCCCAGTATTGTCTGACGCTCACAGCTGTAGGTGGACCACACATCGAATAGATCCATGACGAGCTATACTAATGTTGTTTCGTTTCGCGTTATTTTGTTACAATACGTGGCCAATTGTCAGAAAAACAGTGAAGCCGGATTTTCTGATCGGGACCGGTCGAAATGCAACTTCATATCCCGTAGTTATTTTTGTTCCAGTCTTACCGAAACTAAGAATATGCTGTAACAGTCTGTTGGCAGTGAACTTAGCTTTTTGTTCTCAAAATCCGTCCAAGAATTTGTGGAAAACTGCCTCAGTATTTGAAATTTCGATTATGCTTGCATATTGTGGTCAAAAAGGCTCTGAATCGAAGGCCAAACAGGCAGTCGGCTGACGAGACGGTGTTCATTGATGCCAGCCCATCAAGTTCTGCCATCAAATCCACTAAATGGTCTATTTTAGTGCACTTGAACGAAACAAATAATCGAATTCAATCGATTCTCCCTACTGGAAACTTGGAAGAGTAAGATATACTTCGTCGTCAATTGGTCAACCAGTTCGAATGAAGGCTATGCAGCATTCAGCTTCCAGTCGATGTTTACGCCAAGTTCCCTCTCATTCAAAAACTGATGATTTTACGAGGAAACGATGCTAAAAATGTCCGCATGCGTCAAGATCACCTCCGTATGAACTCCATGCGAAACACTGCTCACCCTGACGCAGAACAGAGGGTCGACTTGGACATATCTGCCGTTTGGTTTGACCTATCCCCGGCACACTTGATACATGCATACAGTGTGTTAGTCATGTAGTGTGTGGTCGGGAACTTTCCGTCTGCGACTGTTTTGTTGTCGTTTCTAAACAAAAAAAACTGTTTTACTTCTGCCGTTTGTGAACACCGCTCGCGTGAGAAAACGCTTGTTTGATATTTCTCAATGCCCACCACCAGTAGCTCTCACCATTGCCAGTTTCCGGATGTGAGATTAGACAAGCTAAATGTGTGCTTTGTGTGCGCCACGTGTGTGGTTGTCCATTGTGGTCGACTGGCTCGGAGAACCGCGACCACGGTTCCGTCTCACTTACTTAGCTATGGATAGGTGTGTGTGTGTGTAGGGGGGGGGTATATTCCTAAGCAGGCCATTCGGCCTTCAGTAACATGAATAATGCATGTTGCTCTGAACATGACAAGCGGTTTTTGTCGCCAAGTCGCTGGGTCTTTGAAATCGGCCGCACTTCAATAAGTATGACGCTGTTCTACACAATTACCGCTGCCTGTTTCGTTCGAACCACTATCCCCAAGCGCATTCTACAGACATAAAGCCACGATTTTTCTGGAATCCTTCCTATGAATGGATCTGATCGCGAATGAAGCCTCCTGAAACATTTTGAAGATAGAAGAATAGGTCGGGGAATTTGACTGGTTGAAATCAGGCGGAGAACAGGGACAGCACGCTTGCTAGCAAAGCCATTTAGATGCTTGGAAAGATGAGCATTCCATTCTAGTTTTTCGGAACGCTGCTGCAGTTTCTCTTTAAAAAGGTGATAAGATGGGTCTCGTCTAACCTGCATTGTATGCTGCCATGTTCATGGATTGTTTAGCTGACTAGTGAGATACTGAATCCCCAACATCAACAAAATGATAGTCGTTAAGCCGTATCGCCCTTGCCGTTCATCCCTGCCATGCCCCCGAAGATAGCATGAGGGATAAAATACTTGCAGGTTGTCCAAACCCAGATACGAGCAGTAGAGATGCGGAGGTTGGGTTTGAAACACGGACCTTCCAATCGGTAAACTGGCGAGTTATCTCGAGTTATCTTCAACCAGTGAAAAACAAGAACGCCTCGGGCAGGATGTGGAGCTTGGAACAAGTGACGGAGTTCGGCACGATGTGCCTCACGTGGACAAGGCAACATGACAAACAGAAGTGCCATCTACTACGATGTTCGAGATATCGTGATACATGTATATTCGTAATGCAGTGCTCAAAATTCTTCGACAGCCTACGACTGGTTTCGCCCTTCTTGGGGCTCATCAGGTAGGCGCAGTCCCCGAGTTTCCGTCAACCTTATGTTCTACTTGAACCCAAATTGAACTGTCTTTCGAGAAATACAGTAATTTTCAGCAACCTTATCAGTAGTCCATTACGAATATACATGTATCGCGATATCTCGAATATCGTAGCAACTGGAACATGAGGCGGCCTGGTGCAGCACATTCAGTTGCCTGAAAACATCACAAAAGGGAGATTCAGCTGGGTTCCAGGCGAGACTCTCGCAAAAACCAAATTGATATGCAAATGAGTGTATTTCTCGAAAACAGTGCAATTTGGGTTCAAGTAGAACATAAGGTTGACGGAAACTCGGGGACTACGCCTACCTGATGAGCCAGTTCCAAGAAGGGCGAAACCGGTCGTGGGCTGTCGAAGAATTTTCAGCAACCTTATGAGTATATCTCAGATTTCCTCATTCACTGTATTGCGATCTGGTAATTGGCTGTAGGTGTGACAGCTGGCGTGAGAGTACCGGCTGGACTGAATGCATTCCCAGGGTGATCGTGTAAATGTTCACAGTCACTTAAGTTGTTGAACTGTCTCGTTCAAGTAAGAACACAAACAACTTACTCTGCACGACGAAGTAACTGGGACGAATCAACTCAAAGCACCTCAAGTTGTTCTTCACACTGACCCTGCTTTTTTCAAAGTCCGAACCCCCCACTCTCAAACCCAGATGACGCACGGAATCCACACCCTTACCTTGAAGCTCCACACTTCAGGTGTTTTCCCAAGAGTAGAACTACTCTTCCTCTGTTATACCACAGACTGAAAAGATGAGACTTTTGACTGTGCGATGCAGTGAAGACCTGTCAGCTATGTGGTCATCGAAGGCAGCAACGCCTGCTGTTAGAACTTTTTTTGAGGAACCTAGCCGATGTCCAATGGCATCCGCAACAGTAAGAAAGGGGGGTTAGACAGCCGAGTACGATCGCGCAGCTTGAGCAATGTTAAACCGAGTTTGTCTGAAAGGAGTTCGCCAGTGTTCGCGCACATTGTTGAGCCCGTTCGTCACCCCGATCTTTTGTGTGATTCGCAAACGATTACTGTCGCCTACGGTCTATGACACACGCACACACACACACACGTACATTTCCTTCTAGTTTCCTAAAACCGCTTTAAAGAACCGCATTTCCTCCACTATTTTCACGCTAACCCCCAGGACGTTTCATGAGAACGACCCTCGCTGTTGGTAAAATACTATCGGAAATCGAAAAACATCGGAGTGTGTTCATGTTTTTCTCAGAACGCATCTCAGATAAAAATCTCACGGGCTGGAACATGTTGGTAAAAAAATAAACACCACGGGTTTCTATCTCCGCACATGTGCCTGTCGGTTTTGCAGAGATGAGAGGCATTGTCCCAAGAGCGGAAGACAGCCGAAATATATTGTCTGTCGAGTGGCTAAAATATAGACTTTTTGTGTAGATTCGTTCACTGTATAAAGGGACTGACGCGTCGGGAAGACGGAGCTATGAAATACAGTCACAAAAACAACTGCAGCGCAAGCAAGATTGACGGCTTACTGTTATCGATGAGACGCAGCTGATGTTTGTGCGGGAATGACCCGTTCAGCGGTAAATGTAAATCACAACAAACCAGCATGTGTGACGCCTGACACTCCTTGGTTTCCAGCTTCTGCGCAGCGAACGCAATGCAGCTTCTCGAACCCGAAAGAACTCAGTAGTTAGGGCAGGAACTTGCTAACTGGAAAGTTCTTGGTTCGAACCCAACCTCTGCATCTCGACTGTTCCTGTCTAGGCTTGAGCAACCTCGTAGGACCCCAGCCCTCGTGCTCTTTTCGGGTGACACATCAGCTGTGCACCGAAAGGATGTTACAACTGAACGACCATTGTTTGCCATTTTGACCTACTGTTAAACAATGGTTAACCGCTCGACTGGATATATTACTCATAAAACGGCTGAAAAATTCTAGGCACTTCAGGGGGCTCATCTTGTTCCACTTGGGATTAGGCACAGTCTCCCTCAACTTCGTGTTCTATTTGAAAACCAGATTGTACGCAACTGACGAAATACACTCATTTGCAAACTGATTTGGTTTTAACGGGAGACTCAAATAAATCCTAGCCGACTGTCTCGTTCATGACACTGCAAATGCTTTTACTGCACAAAACCACCTTGGGTTTCAGCTGAGACGACTTTCGAATCGTTTCAGTATATCTTGTTGATAGAACGCGCACTCCTAAGGTCGATCAAAGTTGTTCGACTGTCCACAGCCGATTTCCAGCTTCACTGGGCTACTCAGTTCGGCGTAGTCCTTCGCGTCAATGCAATTCGCAAGCGTGTCCACCGCGTCAGCTGTTGACTTCCTTCCTATGCTTTGTGTTATAAAGGCTTGAGCACCATACAAAGCTTGTTCCCTATCATTCCAATGGAGCCTAACCATGGGATAAAAAAGTGTACGTGAGTAGTGAACCACCGTTGTAATCTAAGGGGCTTAGGCTTGCACTGAGTTTCGTACCTACATCTACTCGTGCACTTTAAGTAATCGTCCTTCAGGGAATCGACTATAGCCTCATCACCTCAGACAACCACGACTTTCGAGTTGGGGTTTTTGAGCGCACTCCGGCTTCAGTCAGACTTCTATTTTGACCGACTGTTTTAAGGAAATCTACCGCGTGCATCCTCGTCTGTACTTTTCTACTTAGGACAGTAAAAATAATGCAATACTAACCCAAATATGGCCACCAGTATAATCAAGCACTGCAAATGTAGCAATCGCTGCCCCATGCAATGAATTGAAGGGTCTAGGTCACAGTGTCATTGGTCATGAAGTTAATGAACCTGACGTTCGCGATGACTTATATTTGCTTGGAGCGCTAGAGGTCCAGCTCAAAAGCTGGACAGTCAGCTTTTTTACCTGACGAGGTACACTGATCAGTGCTGGTAGGAGAAGCAATGGATGTTACTTTCATGTTAGACAATGCAGTTTCTTTTACACTGATCAGTGCTGGTAGGAGAAGCAACGGATGGTACTTTCATGTTAGACAATGCAGTTTCTTAAATCTTGACAGTGCCGTATTTTTTCTGATCGTGTCTTCCAAAATGCACATTGGTGGGAGGATGCGAAGGCATTGACTGATTGGATCACCTACCAGACCTATGTTGAGGTATACTGTTGAGCTTGGAATGTTCAGCTAACAACTAGATGCCGGCCCAAAACTCCACAAGAATGTGACAGATGTCCTGTATGCATGCTTTAACGAACGATGGTTCCAAACGATTAACAACTGATTAACCTGGTCAGAAAGACAAGCGTACCAAGCTGATCGGGTCTTCTGCCTGACTTCTAGCTACCTCACGTAAACTGTGTGACGGAAGGACACTGTGAACTTATCCTCTAAAAGTGCAGGCATCACTGATCCGCACCATTGATCAGCCGTATTCTGATGGCATAATGTTCCACGACTAGCCGGCTCCAAATCTGTCTGGGGATTCACGGAACAAGCACCGTGCGCTGCTGATGATACCCAACATACGTCTCTCCACGGGAATCGATGACTATTCGGGCAGAATTTTCTGGCCACTAGTCACAAGATTGTTTGAATTCGTCAACAGCAGTATATACGCACCACACTGCTCATAAGTTTTCTGAAAAATTTTTGATAGCGCAGGTTTTGCCCTTCTTGGGGCTCATCAGGTAGGCGCAGTCCCCGAGTTTCCGTCAACCTTATGTTCTACTTGAACCCAAATTGGACTGTTTTTCGAGAAATACACTAATTTGCAAATCAATTTGGTTTTGCGAGAGACTCACCTGGAACCCAGCTGAATCTCCCGTTTGTGATGTTTTCAGGCAACTGAATGTGCTGCATCAGGCCGTCTCCTGTTTCAGTTGCTTTGATATTCGAGATATCGTGATACATGTATATACGTAATGCACTACTCATAAGGTTGCTGAAAATTCTTCGACAGCCCACGACCGGTTTTGCCCTTCTTGGGGCTTATCAGGTAGGTGCAGTCCCCGAGTTTCCGTCAACCTTATGTTCCACCTGAACCCAAATTGTACAGATTTCGACCAGTACTCTAATTTGCACACGAGGTTGGTTGTGACCAGAGACTCAACTGAATCCGACTGAATCTCTCTATTATGATGGTCCGTCCAATTTATGTTCAAGTGGAACTTAAGGTCGACGGAACTTCGGGTAGTGTGTCTACCTGACGAGCCCCTAGAATGGCGAAAGCAGTCGTGGGCTGACATAGAGTTTTCAACAACCTTATGTGTAATGTATTACGTCTATACAATGTACCGCGATATCTCGAATATCGTGCCAACTAAAACATGAGGCGGCCTGATGCAGCACATTCAGTTGCTCGGAAACATCACAAACGGGAGATTCAGCTAGGTTCCAGGTGAGTCTCATGTCAAAACCAAATTGGTATGCAAATGAGTGTATTTCGCTAGTCAACATCTGGCTACATTAGGAAGGAACTGATTTTCCTAAGTTCTTGGATTCCGGCGTAAACAAAATTCTCCAGAGTTGCTGCTGTAGGAAATGCAATTTCTCAGATGTTGTTAGACACCGATACTAGCCCAGCTCAGGATGAATCTATCATGATGAAGACTGACCACAGATTCGGGATTACTTTTAGCTGAAGTTACAGTGATTCCTCGTAAGAGGCTGTGAAATAATCTGCCCCCATCTTGACCATGAAAGCTTTGCTTTAACTCACTTCAAACTTAAAGTTACACATAAAACAACCCGTCACGTGGAAATGCCCGGTGGAATTTTTGCGTTGTGGCGAGCATTCGTGACTAGGTTCCCCATTAAGCGAAGCTTCCAATAACCTGGGGATTTCTCATACAGACCACACATGCATGGTCTGTTGAAAATGCAACTATACTGAAATCACCTTCAAACCAGCATGCATGCCTTACATTCAAGGTCACCGTGCAGGAAAAAATAGACATGAAACTAAAGTCCAAGCAGCCGGTCATTTAATGTCACTTACATTCTTTCGGTTATTAAAGATTACTTACTCGGTAGGCGGCTACATTAAACTGACTCCATTTTTGTCTAGACGTGATGCACTACTTATAAGGTCACTGAAAACGCTTCAGCAGCACACCACCGGTGCAGCCGTTGTTGGGGCTTATCAGGTAGGTGCAGTCCCTGGGTTTTCTCGACCCAAAACGGATGGAATTCGCCAAATAATAACCTGTTTTTAACGGGAGACTCGACTGAATGCAGCTTAATCGCTCGTCTGCGATGACTGCGCTCACCTGATGAGCACCAAGAAGGGCGACACCGGTCGTGAGCTGTTGAAGGGTTTTCGGGAACCTTATGAGTAATACGTTACATAGAGTTAACAGACTGTGATACCTCGAACATCGCACCCAGTTAAAAAGGACCATCATACACGAGAGATTCGGCTAAATCCAGTCGAGTCGCCTATTAAAAACAAATCTGTGTGTAAACCGGAGTATTCGCCCAACCGAGATTTTCATCTCGTGTTCATGCGAACTCGTTAGATTGATGCGTAACGAATCTAGCATGCTTGTGTGACGACCCTGAGGAGGACCACACATACTGAACACAATAAGTAGTTGGTTGGGCCATATTGCTGATAAAAATTCTTTTATGTCAGGCATTGGGACAGAATACAAGGGAATGCAGGCTGGTGTGCTGTGCAACTCCAGTTTCAGGTTATGTTCCTGCAGAACAACCAGGATATCAGTTCTGTTCGCTGACTGCATATGCATACATATTTAGCAGCTGGACGATCTTTTTACTGCTGATCATTCTTTAGACTGTTCGTGAAGAAAGTAAGTTGGCGGAGATGTGAAACAAAGCGTTCAACGCCTTGTTGCCATAGTAGTTTAAGTGTTAGGCTCAGAGAAGTATAACGCATGCATTTGAAGACATCTGCCTTCGTTCGAGTCGGACATAAAACCCAGTGCGCTAACTTCCACTACTCGGTTTTCCTATGAATAGGCGGAAGAGCATCGCAACAGCTGAGCAATCGCAGGACAAAGCCTCTCATGGAAATCAGCCAAACGCAGACTAAATTTGCTGGTCATTCGCAAGCCATTTCTGTACAACTCAGGTATATTTCACTTGGCACCCCACGTCAGAGCGCTTTGGAAATATTGGCTGCACTTTCAGTATTTAAAGGTGATCGATTCCTAAAACAGATGTTACCAATTGAAAAGACGTTTTTCGACGCTACTGACACATTTCTCACTGTACTGTGGAAACAATGTTAATTTTTGCGCCATTTGGTTTGTCGTAAAGTGCTAGCTAGAAATTGGGGATAGAAGGCTTCTAAAACTGTCAGTTGAGACTTCTTTGCCGGATTTTTATTATTTGTGCGTCAGAAGTGTGGAGGTTGCGTAAAGACAGCAAACCAAATTAGCGTTCCTGTTCTGGACATGTCATACTACTTATTTGGCTCCCCAAGACTCTCCGACCGCCATTGCGGAATCCGCTCTTCCTGGGGCTCATCAGCCATTTAAACCCTTTTAACCCGCAACCACCGAGACCTGAAACAGTGTCCAGCAGGTTTTGAGCGTCTGTGATGCTGTCTGACTGGGAAGTCCTCACTGGCGGACCAGTCGATTTACACAACCAAGATATGCTGCTGGGTAGTCGATGGAAGCGTCGGGCTTTCCGCCCACATCACTCAAGCGCGAACATGTTCCCCTGTTCAGACGTAAAAATTCGGGTCGGTCCAGGTTGCGCTAGTGGAGTAGTGGTAAAGCGCTCGCCTCGCATGTCAGATGTGCGGAGTTCAAATCCCGGCACGGCCACGGATATGCACCGCTGATGAGCTCTAATAAGAGCAAAACTCGCATCCAGTGCTTCCCCTTTGGTGCGGACTCACCAGAATGTTTGCTCCGGGACGCATTCTACAGGAATCTTCCAAAAACCAGCAACCAGGATATCAGTTCTGTCGCTAACTGCATATGCATACATATTTAGCAGTAAATAATGGTAATAATCCTTCAGCTGTAACCCCCTTTCGGGGCTCGGCTGCCATACCACCCGAGAAAAGCACGAGGCCTGAGATTGTGCCAGGTTGCCGAAGCTCAGACAGGAGCCGCCGAGGTGCCGAGATTTTAATCCGAACCACAGACTTGTAGTCCATTTACTAGGACACATCACGAAAAATGAACTCGGTGTTTGCAGCTGCGGGTATTGTTGGATTCGTTAGTTTGAACAGATTATATCGCCAGCCATTCAATGTAAGCCGAGAAAGCCGGGTACTATAAACCTGATACCTATAGCCCATACAGCAGGGCGGACAGGATGGTGGGTTGCAATTTTGACGACCCAAGTTCGACCCTTACAGAGGTTTTCGAATTGGCCATCGAAGTCCGTCCCAAATAGATAGAAGATAGATAGATAGATAGATAGATAGATAGATAGATAGATAGATAGATAGATAGATAGATAGATAGATAGATAGATAGATAGATAGATAGATAGATAGATAGATAGATAGATAGATAGATAGATAGATAGATAGATAGATAGATAGATAGATAGATAGATAGATAGATAGATAGATAGATAGATAGATAGATAGATAGATAGATAGATAGATAGATAGATAGATAGATAGATAGATAGATAGATAGATAGATAGATAGACGTATGCGTATACGTTTGTACAGAAATTTGTGAAGAGAACTGGGTGGCAGTGAACCAAGTATATTTTGTCCGTTCGTTAAATAGCACCTTTAAAGTAGACCGTGGTTGCAAAGGAGGTGAACCTAATCCTACGCATACCAGAGTTCCAAAGTCTGCGGTCGAACAATTCTGGCGTTCAATTGCTAAGGCCGTACTTTAGTTTGCACGCATATTCCAAGTTCTTCGTGATCGCCCAAGAGCCCTATAACAAGTGATTTGCCTTAGTTCAACACGATGATAGATTGTATGGAGGTAATGCACTACTCACAGGGTCGCTTAGAACTATTCTACAGCCCTTCTTGCGACCCATCAGATGAGCAGAATCCCTGAATTCCCGTCAACCCATATCCTACTTGAACCCAAATTGCAAGAAATACACTCGTTTGCATACCAGTTCGGTGTTGACGGAAGACTCACCGGAACCCAGCTGAATCTCTCGCAAATGACGTTATCTTCTTCTCCGGTCGTTATAGGCGCCATACCCATGGTACTCAAACTTCCATCCGTAGGCTCAGAGAGCTTGACTCTTGGTGGAAGTTGTGTATTTCGTGCGAAACGTGAGTAGCTGACCAGTTAAAGTCTTCAAGGTTGTTGAAAAAGGCTCGGGAATCTGATTGTCGCATCGCAATTTATAGGGCCAACAAAACCTGAGTTCATAAGGTGACTAGACAGTGACTAGCGACCGAAATTAAGTTACCTGTAGGCCAAAACCCTATAGAGATGGGTGGAACTTAATATTGATGGAGTTTTGTTAGCATTTGAGACCAATCTGCCACCATCATATCGCTGAAAAACTGGGTTTAATAATTCCAGGGCCATTCAGGTTCCAAAAGTTGTATCACTCAATTACACGCTTTCAGTGAATAGGTCGGTGATCGTTCAGCTGTAGCCTGACTGCCTAACTGCCATGCCACCAGAAGGAAGCACAAGGGCTGGGAAACTGCCAGGGAAGTCGAGAGGCAGAGGTCGGGTTCGAACCACGGACCTTCTGGCCAGTAAATTCGCGCTCTAACCACTTGAGCCACCTCGCCCAATAGGTCAGTGAAGAGTGAGACGAAGCCGTTGGAAGTTCCGCAAAGTCTTATAGCTAAAAATCAACGGTCCTTGGAATGCTGAAGAGATACCTAGCAAAAGGGTGGTTTTTCGACAAAAACTCTCCTTTAAGGGGCAGTCTTCGGTAGCCTTATAAGAGTTTAGGAATTGGCGACGGTCATACTGGCTTGCAATGCTAAGGATGAACAGAAACATTCGCTTGTTATTGAGGCAGAAAGGGACAAACTGTTGAAGAGACGGAAGTTAGTTTCTTTCACAAGCAAAAAAATGAGGGAGTAGAATTCTCCCAAAATTGTGGTTATCTCGATCTGTAAGTAAGCGACCAAGTCTCTTTGACGTTCAGATATGTCACGGTAATGTGAGATTGCTACCAACTGGAAGATCAGGTACACTTCAATTGCTGAAAGCGTCAGACAAACAAACGATGGAGCTGAAGTACTCACTCCAAGTGTAACAAGTCCCTTTTGAGCAACCCTTGTCTTCAGTCGGGCAAAATCGGTGTCCGACTACTCATTTTATCAAAATAAATCCAGTCGTATCCTTGGCGTCAGAAGAAGTGTTATACGCGACGTTTTGACGCAAAGCCAGGAGCTCTTTGTCCTAAGGATACCTCCGAATGAGTTGAAGTGTTCTCGAGAAATACACTCATTTGCATATCAATTTGGTTTTGCGAGGGACTCACCTGGAACCCAGCTGAATCTCCCGTTTGTGATGATTTCAGGCAACTGAATGTGCTGCACCAGACTGCCTCATGTTCCAGTTGCTATGATATTCGAGATATCGCGATGCATGTATATACGTAATGCACTACTCATAAAGTTGCTGAAAATTCTTCGACAGCCCACGACCAGTTTCGCCCTTCTTGGGGCTCATCAGGTAGGCGCAGTCCCCGAGTTTCTGTCAACCTTATGTTCTACTTGAACCCAAATTGAACTGTTTTTCGAGAAATACAGTAATTTTCAGCAACCTTATGAGTAGTGCATTACGGATATACATGTATCGCGATATCTCGAATATCGTAGCAACTGGAACATGAGGTGGCCTGTTGCAGCACATTCAGTTGCCTGAAAACATCACAAACGGGAGATTCAGCTGGGTTCCAGGTGAGTCCTCGCAAAGACCAAATTGATATGCAAATGAGTGTATTTCTCGAAATCAGTCCAATTTGGGTTCAAGTAGAACATAAGGTTGACGGAAACTCGGGGACTGCGCCTACCTGATGAGCCAGTTCCAAGAAGGGCGAAACCGGTCGTGGGCTGTCGAAGAATTTTCAGCAACCTTATGAGTAGTGCATTACGTATATACGAGTTGAAGTGTTGTTTATCGACGCAAATGTACACAGTAGATCACAGTTTGTCTCTAACCATTCTGATAAGGTTCTCCTGGGATCACGGTTGTTTCGCATTAACTTGGTGTGATTCAGATGTGTTCACAGTATGCAGACGCCAATGCAACGAAACGGTCAAAATCGGTATTGAAAACCGTCATTCTAGTGCATGAGTAAACACAAACGGGCGGATGATTTGACGACGAAAACAACAACAGTCGGCTGGAAAAGTCCGTCCCTCATGGAACACATTTTTCGTATTTTCCCCATGTTTTTCGCACTGATTGCATCCGTGGAGCGGGCGGCGAGGAAAACACAATCAGTGTTTGAACACGTCCTATTAATTGCGACTGTTTAGATAAACTGACACGAGAAGTCAATCAATTTGGTGGTGGGGTTGAGATGTCCGACGTATGGATGTTTGTACAACAGTTCGAAATTAGAATGCTGGTTTCGAAATAAAGACCGTTTCAGGTAAACCAGGAAAACAGGGCAATAATGGAAACAGTTCGATGAATGGGGTTGCACCTTGTAGCCGTAGAAAAGAAGGGATTCGACAGCATCCGAAATGGAACAGCGTGTATGAGCGTTGTTTAATTCGGCTATAGTGTTTTGATTCGCAGCTTGTTTGTCGTACCGACTATAAGGCGCCTATAACCAGTTCAGTAGTATCTGAATGAAAATGTCTGAAAAGGTTTGAGCAACTATTGATGAGGGATCACCGACAATCGATTTACTCAAGGTGACTCGTTTCCTCCGCGTACACTACTAGAGTCTATGTGATATTCTGAACGAAGTTTGGCTGTACTTCAAAGATACTGATGGTGAAAAAATGAGGGCTTCAACCCGTCTTTCTTCTCAGTAGCCAGATTTCTGGTGCAACATCACAAATGAAATTCACCACTGATGAACACCCTTCAGCACAACCAGACAGTAACCCTGATCTTCCGCTGTCCTCCTAACACATTGCTGCTATAAACATTTTTCTGGGAACTAGTGAGACTACTCACCGCATATTAACCATTCTGTGAATTTCTAAAGCATTTTACCCGCGGTCAATGTTTTCGCTTCAGTATACTCTGGTTTTGTCCATCCTGATGATGTTTGCCACCCTCCGTTATCGTTGCCATTGGTTGGAATCTGTCTGTCTTCGAGTTGGCGCTGGATTAAATGGGCTTTGAAATGTGACTTCCTATCAAGAAGCAGTTCGTGGCTGGAAAGGATCTCATTTCTTAAAAGAAGGCTACTCATAAGGCTGATGAAGACTCTTCGACAACCCACGACCGGCTTCGCCCCCTTGAAGGCTCATCAGATAGGCGCAGACCCAAAGTTTCTGTCAACCCCACGTTCTACTTGGACCCGAATTGTACAAAAGTTGCGAAATACACTCATTTGCGCATAAATTCGGTTTTAACGGCGGATTCAACCAGCCGAATCCGAAATCAAATTAGTGTGCAAATGAGTGTATTTCGCGGAATTCAAAACGTTTAGTAAACTTTTACAGTTACGTATCATTGAGCATCCCTAACACCTGTGTACAGATCCCCATGCTTTTTAGATGAAGCTCAGTATGTATTAACAAACCTCGTTATAACAGATCATATTTGTTTCACTTGAGCTTCGGCGGCATAGATAAAACATCACATTTCACCATGTTTCCAGTGAGACACTTCATCACTCAGTAGCCAGCTGACCCGAGTCCTCCACTGTGTATCCATCTCTGAAAACTGTTTTTACCTGCGGTATTTTGGTCTAGCGCGTGCTTTGCTATTTGTTGCCATGCTAGTGCGTGGCTGGGACAGTCACCAAACCCCTTGTTTTCACTTTGTGCAGTGTCACTTGTGGGCGCCAGCTGCCATTTGGTAGTCTCACCAAGTATGCTGCGGATCAAAAGGAAGTATAATGCGTGATTTCCAAGTCGACTGCAGAATAAATCCCCTGACAGGAAAGATACAAATGTCGCCGCGACGCGTCCAGCTGATGAGCGTGGGACACTGTTGAAGGTTGTGTTATATCAAGTCATCAGGTATCGGTAACTGCAAAAACTAAGTGTAGGGATAAAACATTCTAATCATTGTCGGATTAAACCTCTGAAGGAAGTTGACTGTACTAAAATAAAGACAAAACGATAAAACAATGAAGCAAACCAAATGAAGAAACAAGTAGAAGTGGGGCAGAGAACTTATGGAACGAATCCCCATACACAACGAGAAACGAATCACGTATACTGATTTAAAAGTTACCCGAAGATAATAGTGTAATCTTGTCAAACACTACGATATCACATGACGTATCAGACGAATCAGAATGCGCGTCTAATCCTAACAGTTGACCGACTCAGTGCAAGTTAAGCAACCAATAAAAACCATTGGTCTTCAAAGTATGATGTGGAATCTTTCGTTCAGTGAATAGCGTTCGCTCGATTGCAGGACGAACTGTGTTCACGTCACGTGTCTCGTGCTACTCAAGAGATTGTTGGATGGCACGGGAGTAGTTTGCCGCAAATCCACTAGGATTGAATAATAACCGTAATCTTCTCGGTTTCACCCCAGTTTAGTGCAAAAATGGCCTGGTGAAGGCCGTCAAGGCTGTCGACGCTTGATAGGGCCGGAAAAGACTACCGTGAGGACAGTGCTCAATAAGATTTTTAACCCTTGTCGAGAATAAAAAGCAGTGCACAATGAACGAATCTCCTGGAGGATTCGAACTTCTAACCTCTCGGTTGTTAGGTGCACGCTAAACCGTTCGGTCACGAATGGCTGATCAGCAGGTTGATTCACTCGACTTGAACAGGACGAAATACACTCATTTGCAAACAAATTTGGTTTTGTGAGAGACTCACCTGGAACCCAGCTGAGTCTCTCGTTTGTGATGTTTCCCGGGTACTCCAAGGTACTACTCATCCTTTAATCGAGGAATTCACATCCCTTGATTAGGCTTTGACCAGCCCCTCAAATGATGACCTCTCAGGTGGAAAGTTCATTCGTTGTGTGAATTATTCTTCCTTCTGAGCTATTTATAGTTTGGTGGCAATGCGAGATATTTTGGTTTTCAATGAAAAATCTGTTCTGTAAGTGAATCTATACCCCGGCCGAGTGCATGTTGGCCAAAATACTAATCAGTCGTTCGTACACGAACGGTTTAGTTCAGCTGCCAACGGGGAGGTTGTCAGTTGGAATGTCCACAACAATTCGTGAGGTATTCACCACTGATTATTCTCAGTAAGAATGAAACAGCTGAAAACAGCTTCGTGGGTTTTCAAAATCTCCTTCCAATAACCGTTAATATCCAGTAAGTTCTTAAACGCTTTTTATATTTGTGATAAGTTACAGCCGGAAAACGCGACAACATCACTGAGAGAAGAAAACTAATTTTTGGCACTCATACAAAGGCAATAATCCAGGTGATGGTGTGTGCCAGAAACTAGAAACCTCATATAAACTCGCTAACGCAGCGATCAAAGCACGCCTTTCGTTTTTTGACCCGGAGAATCTTACTCAAAATGTCCGATCTCAAACGTTGTTTACCGCTTCTGCTCCACCTGTGGTGAGCAGAACCGAGAAATGCCATCGGAGTGGTAGGACCAATCATCAAAGGCAAGGACAGCATGAAGGCCACCTTGATCGATCATCAGTCAGTTGGTCAAGACGGGTCACAAACCAAACTCGAGTAGCACGTGACTCGAACTGGTTCACGTGAGATCAGTGAAGTGCTGTTGACCAAATGCCTAGGAGAATTCTCATGTCAAAGAGGTCAGGTCAAGTCATGAGGGTAATATTAGTTTTTAAAAAGCTGGTTCGAATTTAGTCTGGGATGTTGTATATTCTAGTAGTGCAGCTGTTGCTGCTGCTGCTGGACTGTTGAGGTGTCATCATTTGTTTATAGGTCTATCCGACATCCAGCAATATATCTTCCTACAACAGTCAGTTTCCGCTTGAAGGACAACTTGCCATGTTGTACCACCAGCTTTTGTGTATACTCATTTGTCTGCTCGTGCCGAGCATCATACATTGGTCGTACGAGAAGGCGTTTTTCGGAAAGAATACGAGAACACAATCCCGTGTCTCTGAATGGCAGTTGGAAGAAACCAGGCTCAAGTGCGATTGCATCATAGTTGGCCGAAACCAGTCATGTCATCGACAAACAGCACGCCTTCTTTTCATATGGTGGGTACCTCTGAACCGATCACGACTGGTACGATCCAGACTACTATCGACCGCAGAGGCGATTGGAATCCGACTGCTGGATCCACAACTGTGTCTCCAAAAGAAACTCATGCGACCTCTGAACTTGAACTGGCCTGCCACACATTGACGTCACTTACCTGATTCCGTGACCCATTGACCTCCCCCTCATTCAAATCTCCTTCCTTTAATTTCGGTTTCTCTAAAATGTATGTACCCCTGATTTTAACCTTTTTCACGTGATTTCTGGTACCATATAAATTTGTGATGTATTAGCCAAGAGGTACAATCACAGAAAACAAACTTTTTTCCCTACCTTCATTGTTCCCACACGGGTATATTCAACCACTTGAGATAATGGTGTCTTGCTTCACAGGTCAATGACCGATCCCTCTACGCTTTACGGAAGATCTCGGACAAAAACTCCTTGTACCAGAATTGTCAACAGCCAAACACACCGCCCATCAGTTGGGACGTCGGATGCGTCCGTCGTGCATGGATGAAGTAGTTAACAACGTGGGCGTCTCGCGGGTCATTGTTCGGAATCCAACTCCCCATAAAGCCGAGGATATGCACTGCTGGTTAGCGGTAATAAGAGCGAAACTTGAGTCAAATGCTTCCGCTGTTTGGCAGGAACTCATCAGAACGGTTTCACCTAAACGGAGGAAGAACTGTCCAAACCGACCAGTTGAATACAAACAAATACGGGCAAACATACTCCATTTATTCCGTTTTCAATTGGAAACATGAACGGCCCCCCTCAAAAGCTTCACTCACACAGAGGAGGCAAGCCGAATGGAGTACTCGTAATCGGATAATTGGTTGATCAGCCGCACCAGAAGTCTACCCATGTGACCCAGTGGCATGATTCTCGCTGCCCTTGTTCCTGACTGGCTCTCATTTCAACCACGACAACCATTAGCTTGCTGTGAAAGGAAACTGGACGTAACATGTCGTACGATATGATATTAGAACCCCCAGGACTACTCCCTGTAATGTGCACCAAAGGTTGACATTTTTGACAGACAGTGATATTTTTCATCGCGCCAACAACATTCCGGAGGAGAGTGAGACAGATCAATAAGCTTAAACTGAAAAAAATGCACTTCGGACAGTTCACAGATTATGGTGGAAGTACCATTCAATTAGGTAGATTAATGTTAGTAGATTACAAGTAGTATGGAAGTTTTTTTTGCGTTTTTACCTATCATTTGAAAAAAATTTGGCTCAGTGTTTTTCTTGAATTCACTTTTGTGTTAGCCTAAAACATTGCGTACACTTTTCAACGGAAACTTAGTAGGATTTTACCTCGTGGGGAAATTCCTTCCGCGGTAGTCAAGTGCTGAAAAACTTGGCCAGAAGAAGTCACTAGCAAGAGAAGATATGAAGGCTCTCACTTAGAAAAGAGCTAAAAGTTGACAGACAGAGCGTCAATAGTTTGGTTTGGTGGCTTGCTATAATCCTGGCTGAGTTACTACAAGGAAGCTTGATTCAAAATGACCGCTGAAACCGTTCTGTGCGGAAAACTTGGTCCGTAGTCCCCAGAGAAAACCTGTCTGCATGTGTGTGTATTTTAAAGTTGGCGCTGTTGCGGATTGGTTTCCAGGGGATGAATAGTGCAGCGGCAAATTCAGGGACAATCTCCTAATCAAAGCCTTTTCTGAGCATGCGATCATTCTTTGGGTTTATTCAACCGAAGGCTCATGTAAGAAAGCACACATCAGTTCCATAACAAGCCAGCTGATAAAAGCCACTTTGAAGCGGCGCGATTTGGCTGTTGTTAGTAGTATGTGGACATTTAGATTTTTCCAAAACTTTCGTCTTCTGAATGAAGCGAATCTATGCAGAGGCACAGATCGGATTCGAACCACGGACCTTCCAGCCAATAAATTCGCGTTCTAGCCAATGAGCCATTGGCTAGTAGTTTGAACACTCAAACCTTCGGTCACGAATGGCTGATCAGCAGTGTGATTAACCCGCATGTAGACAGGATATGGCACCACTGATCCTTGTGTCACGGGATCCACATCATGAGGTCACACATGTTGAGTAGCCTGCTCAAATGGAAGTTTTACTCACCTTATATGAAATTATTCTTTCTCTGAGCTGTGTGGGAAAAAACCCCTTCTGCTCCACGTTTTACGACTTAACATTAGTTTGTCTGTGGTTTCTAGAGCTTTAAAACACCCTTGAATTTGTAATCCTGTAGAGGAAGAAATGTGACATATTCTGTGACTCCGCTCGGGTAGAGAATACCTCGAGAAGGCTCTTCTGTGTTCATCTGACTCATTTTACGGTGATTGTAAGAAACAATTTTCTGACTATTCACAGTAACATTTGGGGTTTTGCGGGATAGGTATTTTGTTCATATTCACACGACTCTCGTTTGAACGGTCGCCCTCCTGTTCTGGCGTAATTATTCCGGTGAATCCACACCAAAGGGAAGCACTGGACTCGAGTTTCGCTCTTATTAGAGCTCATCAGCGGTGCATATCCAGTGGCCGTGCCGGGATTTGAACCCCGGACATCTGACATGCGAGGCGAGCGTGTTAGCACTACTCCACCAACGCACGTTGGACGCATCTGAATTTTCACTAAAGTTGCAAACCGGATTTTCACGAGGAAACGGTGTTGACCAGTACGTCACCTCGGGCCCCAATTCACACAACCGACAATCAAAAGCGATCCGGGAACAGGGGGACTTGCCCTCACCTTGTGGTCACTTGGGTCGCTGAGTTGCCAAGTTCGAATTCCACACAGGATGAAACTCGCATGAAATGTCGAAATTTGGTTGCTTTTCACGCTTCAGTTATCGGGATGTTTGGTTTGTAATTGACTTGTGAACAGAGCTCACACTATAACTGGTCTGATACTGGGTTAAGCGACTCATATCAAGCAAGATTTGCTTGCAATGTACTTTTTTGGGGCAGATTAACCATTTTCAAGCTTAATTTTTGGATACACTACTAAGATGAACACGATTGACAAATTTCTTCTAAAGAAACGACATCTGAAAATTCTAGCGGCTTCGGTTTTCTTGGCGAGGATGTAACGTTTACATTCAAAACCCCTTAATATCTTTACTTTGGCTTACCAGTGCTGTTTGACGGCTTGCTGACTGAGCTGAAGGATTTTATAGACAGGGGTAGAAAATGTCTCACAATTTGACGGGTCCTGGAATTTTCAGCCGTATTATTAACCGCCCAAGTGGTATTTCAATAGGCAACTGGGCTTAAAAATAGCATGGATTGTCTAAACCCCTGACGTCACTGGACACTGGACCGCTGGGCGAAAAATTAAAATGTTTTGCTAAAAGTGTGGCGGAACTCCCGTCCAACAAACCTGAACTAACCTTTTGCGAAATACACACGAGTACCTTACCTCGTTTTTTTTCTGTCACTTGGACTGCATCTGAAACAATAGCTTTGTTTCCGAACATGACATATGCACTTTGTAAGTAGTCAGAATGTTATCGTTTTCGGTAGATTTATTGCTGGGCTGAGTTTCTCTTTTGACACAAAAGTTTCGTCAGGCTAAGTGACTAGGTTACGAGGTTGGTTGAGATTTAGGGCGGAAGGAGAACCAATCAGCTAAGTCAAGCTAAATCTCTGTTAAGTGTCGGCCAAGGGATTTTGTGTTAGGCTGGGCCGATGGAGAAACCTACATGGATTTGGGTCCAGCCTAGGGTTTAGCTCTTCCGGCTCGGTTCACGTGATGATCCCTCTTGAAGGTCGTTTGTACTTTCCGCCCGTCTGTGTAGGAGGATTCTGTGAACTTTGGTCGAGTTGGGATTTCCACCTCCATATTTTTGCTAGTGATTCTACGTGAATCCACAACCACGCGCAGTCACCTGTCAACTCGGCTTTCCATACGCTCGCCAGTCCTCTACCCTTGATTCTGTTCACGCTTGTGTTCATGCTTGGTGATTACCACCGCCTCGAGTCTCGGTTATCAGTAGCTCTGATGTGAATCGCAGTCCCCGTCTTAAGACATCCACATTCTCCAGATCTATTCTATGTCCCGTGTCTAAGGCATATACCGCCATCGCTGAGTCTTTGATCAGCGTTTGATATCCTTCCGCATTCCTTGGTGGTCTGTTTATCCTCTCTTTATCCTCACCGATTCTGATGTGCAATTCCCTGGCAGTCTGTTTTATGTAATCCTTAGTGAAGTCGTTTCAGTTGATTTTATACCCCCAGTCCGTAGTCCTTTCAACCGGGAGGGGATCTTTCAGTTGCATCAAAGCTCAGAAAAGCGCTTTTCTTTTCTGGAAAGCTACTCGAATGTTGGCTAAGTTCAGCAGTCAGAATGTTAGTTTCACTTCACTTCTTGGAAATCCCGGAGACTCTGTCGAAAACCTGCCACCTGCTCAATGAGGGGGGGGGTCTTTTGTCAGTGGGACTCACTGAACCTCAGGAGAATCCGCCTCGCAATATCCGACATCTGACTTGGTATTTGCTTTGATTCATCGTTGGCTGACAACCAGTAGTTTCGCGGTGAGGGTAAGAGAGGCTTGTAGTGCTTTCAAGCTTTTTTCCTGAGCATACTCTACTAGTCAACTGAAAACCGTTTATACAGTTGACTTCGCAGACCTTCATGTAAGATGGTATTGCTGGAAAGACTGGATATAAATTTGAGGTGCTGATAATGAGAACTTTATTTGAGATAGAAGCGCTGGTTACACACAAGCATCTTAAATTCTGACCCGTAACTGTGTTTGTGCGAATCCTCCTCTTGTTTTGAACAATTTCTAACAAATACAAGGTACCGTAAACAATCTCCTCGTCAATGCGTTTAACCAAGAAACCCATTGATTATGTTCATTAAAAAATATCCGGGAATGTTGATAAATTGGGTGTGTTTATTGGTAGTTGACCGGGTTTGTGCTGGTCTGTTCGTCGAGCTTGGCAATTGGCTGGTTAGTGCTCTGGCGCCAGGTGTGGAGACATCATCAGTGTACCCATCCAACCTGTTCCTTGGCAAGTTATCTTGATGGGAATAAGATGACGACATTCGACTGACGTCCGGATGTTAGAAGACTCACGGAGCTGCCGGAGGCTAAAGCCTGTTGCCAGAACAGGATTGCAGGACAATCTAAGAAGTGGAACTTGAAATACTCACCGATTACCTATATATCCATGCTTTTAAAGTTGCTTAAAAGCATAATCTTATCAAGCGTATATAGCAGCCAGTTGGCTGAAAATACACACTGGTCTGCTTGCCAAAAGTCACGCTCTGCATTGCATTGCATACTGCCGCACATATCGAGGTGTTGCTTCCTCTAGAATGTGAAGAAAAGACCATAACCACGCTTTTAGTGTTCCTAGTTTATAAGAATGCCGTTGGAAGACTAATTCACAGAGACGTAATGCACTACTCATAAGGTTGCTGAAAATTCTTCTGCCTGGAAACATCAGAAACGAGAGATTCAGCTGGGTTCCAGGTGAGTCTCTCGCAAAACCAAATTTGTTTTCAAATGAGCGTATTTCGCTAATTCACAGAGATTTGTTGCAGCTTCCCGCCGATTGCAGCAATGTTTCGTAAAGCGTGACCATTTTACTGGCCAGAAACCAGCTCACACGTCCGGGTAACCAAAAGTCCGAAATCCCAAACGGGCCCCATCACGAGACATCATTCTTTTCCAATTCTCTCGTTGCCTAGTGTGTTAACGACTTCATTTGTTCCGGATCCTCTCTATTGGCGTGAGTATGCTGTCGATATTGCGGTTGCTTCTGAGTACCACTGACACGGGACTACAAGCCGTATTGAATGAACTGAGTAGGTGTTTATGAGAACGTTTCAAGATGTCAAGGTTTCATTTCCTCCCGCTCTTAATGTAAGTGTAACAGAGACCTAGTTCGTAGCCTGTCAATCGCACATGATCAATAACATTTGTCTTTCAAAGTCCAGTGATGTCAATACTTAAAGATTACCCAGCTACTAAATTCCGTTGGCCACCTCAGGTTTAAACTATTTTTGCCAAAGCCCAACGAATTTCTTGGTGCTTTCTCTGACTGAAAGCGCTATTTTCTTGTTGCGATTTTGCTGCACCCATCACCCATTGAATCTGCCCTCCTTTTGTTTTTTTTCTGCACAAGTTGGAGGAAACCTACCGTCTGAACAATACAACGCGAAGACTGGTCGGAGCAAGTCTTCATGTTCTTGCGAAATAAGTTCTCTCGAACCACGGATTCCTCAAGACTACCGTCTTGCAGTTCACTCAGTCAGATACGTGTCCAAGTGCTCTGAGATTTCCAGGGGTGTCTTGGAAGTCAACAAGCCTTTGACGCTTGTAATAAACTTGTTCAGAAAAAACCCGCTTCACGCAATTTTATCTCAAGCCACACAAAACTTGTACGTGCGATCTAAGTGCCTACAAAAAACCACCGTGGAATTCTGCGATTTCGCATGCTGTGGCTTGAGTGATACGCTCTTATGACGCCTCCTTTACACCGTTCGTTTCAGACGACAATCCTGATAACCCGCCATTCCACGCCCCCCGTTTCATATATCCGCGGCAAATTTCTGGCCAAAAATTCACCCGCTTGTCACACAGACCTATACTTGGCTATAGTTGATTTGAATTGACTGGGATGGCACCAGAAACGTTTGTGGCAAAAGTGTTATTGAATTCATCGAAATCTGTGGATTATACGCTGTATCGTTTTCTGGCTTAAAAGATTTTCATCACCAGTTCTTACGTCCTACCGATAGGGTACAGAAGGACCGTAAAACCCCCTGGGTTTTCCAACATAATACGAGTGAATGGGACATTTCTCCTTTTCTTTTGATTGTTTTTTTAAAGTCTCTGGAAGCTAGCGGTTTTGACATACACTAATGGTTCCCCAGGGACAACACAAATGCGGACGGGCCTCCCACTGACAGCAAAATATGTCGCAATATGCTCACAAGTGCTCATCTTCAGAAGTTCACGATCTCTTTTCTCGACTGTCCCATACACGAGGGTGTGAAATCAGAATGCGGCCGTGAGCAAATCTTTTGCTCACCTGATGCGTGATGATGTGTTGTCCTTCTTGGGGCAGACTTAAGACACAAACGTAATGATGCAGTGGTCAGACTTTAGTAAAGGAACGTTTCATCTGCACAATTAGACCTGTCAAGATTAGCATCGATTCTGCTCACAAATCTTGCTACCCTGAGTGCCCTTAAAAAAAGATACATCATATCAAGATATCATACATATCGTAGCAACTGGAACATGAGGCGGCCTGGTGCAGCACATTCAGTTGCCTGAAAACATCAACAAACTGGAGATTCAGCTGGGTTCCAGGTGAGTCTCTCGCAAAAACCAAATTCATTTGAAAATGAGTGTATTTCTCGAAATCAGTCCAATTTGGGTTCAAGTAGAACATAAGGTTGACGGAAACTCGGGGACTGCGCCTACCTGATGAGCCAGTTCCAAGAAGGGCGAAACCGGTCGTGGGCTGTCGAAGAATTTTCAGCAACCTTATGAGTAGTCATTACGGATATACATGTATCGCGATATCTCGAATATCGTAGCAACTGGAACATGAGGCGGCCTGGTGCAGCACATTCAGTTGCCTGAAAACATCACAAACTGGAGATTCAGCTGGGTTCCAGGTGAGTCTCTCGCAAAAACCAAATTGATTTGAAAATGAGTTTATTTCTCGAATACATCAGGGTGGTTCAGTTCGGCGCAAACCGACGCGAAGTGTCCGAGAGCAAAGTGCACAGAACTCGCCAGAAAACCCACTTTACACTTTGCGAGAAAATGCTACACTTCCTTGCAGATATTTACTACAGAGGTGAAGATTACGTGAGCTCTTCAGGAAATTAATGTCTCGGAAACAGAAATTGACGTTTGCTGTCAGACAACCATATGCTTTGTTAGTCGCTCTGACCAGTAGAACTACTTGATGGCAAGTAGCTCGTATGGAAACTAACAGCAAACAGTACGATCCGTCTGCATGGAGTCTGAAAACATATTAACCTTTTTACAGCTTAAAACCTGCGTTTCGTGGAGATTCCCGAAAGGGTATTTTTAGCCTTCTTTCATGTAGCACGGGTACTCAGACTGATCTATATATGATCGACGTTTGAAGCAACAGCTGTTGGACAAGAAATAACAAAATATCACCAGACAAAACAATTTTACTGATAACAAAACGGAAGGAAGTGGTCCAACAATCATCCTTCCTGCAGAAATTCACGTTTCAACTGTATTTTGGTCTCTACTAGTTTTTTTTATAGAAATCCCTACTGGATACTGAGCACCCCATATCTGTCTGTTCCACCGCTAACGCGTGTTCCAAGTCTAGGCCAATCTGTGTGCAACAGAATCCCGGGCGAAACTTTCCTGTAAACTATTTTTCGGTGAAAAACAGTCAAGCGAAACTTGCTCATCTTTAACCTGAAAGGGTTCTCCCATGCACCAACTACTCTCTTGCTTTCCAATGCCTTTGTTTAGGCTTTCTACGTTTTGAAATTAAACATTTGGTTCAAGCCAATTTTGTCATGATTTGACGTTGTTCGGCGAACCCTTCCGAGTTAGAGATTCGGAAGGGGAGATGTTTCGTCGATTTAACATGAAAACTGCTTTTTCGCAGTAATTGCAGTCGACATGGCGAGAAACCACGACAATTCTATTAACTGCTTTTTCGCAGTAATTGCAGTCGACCTGGCGAGAAACCACGCCAACAAGTAGAAAGATTTTTGTACAAACGCCTTCTAATTTAGCGGGATGCATTCTGATCTTTGTCTGCAAAAGGCCTACAGGACACGACCATGTTTTCCGTGGAGGGATACAAGGCGAACATGTCTCTGAATTAGGTCTAAGCTTTTGTCCCCAATTCCGGGAAATAACCTGTACTAATCGCGTAGTGTGACCTCAAAACATGTAGAAAGGATGTACTCATGGGAATAGAGGTTGTGGTTTTACAAATCACGAACAAGACATTGGATCCTTTAAACTGGACAGCTGGCACAGATTTCTTCTATCAGATGATCATGACACTGTGGGTTTTGTCTCCGCCGCCTCCACGGGAATTCACCTCGTCCATTGTGCTGACTTGCATTGGTAAAGACGATTGGGAACCATTTTGTCGAGAGATCTGACGCAAGTAATTTGGTCAGCTCTCATGAGCATCTATCTGAAATTAGTGGGGTAGGAAATCTTAAGGGTCTGTCAAAACCAGTCAGTATTGAAACGTTTGTTAGTCAGTCTCCGTTGCTATGAAACGAGAGCGGAAGCATTGGCGAACTACACTCGTTTGCACATCAGTTTGGTTTACACCGGAGAATCAACTGAATCTCTCGTATGAGATGTTATTCTTCCGGTGAGTGTGCCGCGCACAGACCTCTCATGTTTCGCTTGGTGCGATATTCGAGATATTGCGGCATATTTTCTTGAGAGCAACTACTCAAATGTATGCAGAAGACTCTCGAGCAGCTCATGACCGGTTTCGTCCTTCTTGGGGCCCATCAGGTAGGCGCAGTCCCCCAGTTTCCATAAACCTCGTATTCTACTTGAGCTCAAATTGCACGAAATCTGTTATAAGAGAGTCTTCAGCAACCTCAGTAGTATTCTCCTTTGAGGGAAGAAGCACTCTACTTACCGCCGGTTATATGACAAACTATTGGTACAAGAGTCACTTAACTACGCCCTTATAAAGATATAAAGCCGCACGTGACTGAGCACTTTGTGAACTGATGAAATCTCTTCTAGGTTTCACGGAGATGTGTGATCAAGTCCCCAACCTATGGCAAAGACGTTCACCTTTCAAATGGAGGCACTTTCACGAACAAAAGATAACTTTCCTAGTTAGAATGAACTTCTAACTGTGGACAGTCTGTCGTAAACAAACGCGATGTAAAAGGAAAAACTTTCCCAGCTTTTTTTCACCCTTACAACAACGCATCAGCAACCCACATCCCCCAACTGTACAAAATGACTTGTATTCGCAATTTTCCGCGGGAGACACGCGCATTCTCTAATCGAATTAGAGGAGTCTTATTCGTATTGTATACTGTACCTCGCCAAAAGGCTTGTAAACCTGGAAAAAAATATGCTAGTTCTAGCTGTCGATCAGAATGCACACAAAACACTGAACCGACAGGCTACCGTAGACCGGATCTATGCCAGGTTATGCACCTTGTACACTCTCCCCACTAGAGTGTGTTTGGTTCAGACCACAGACTGGATCTGTACTGTTTTTCTTCCCGCGGAAGCCCGCTACGGCTGCCGGTATACCACACGCATTGCTTTGTAGTCAACGCACGCACGCACGCACGCACGCACGCAGACGCACACATTCATTTGCAGCAAACGACCGCGCCGACTGGAATCGAGGTCACCGCATAGTTCGACGACGATTACTGCGCTCTCCGGTTCAGTATACTACACAAAGGACGGAAATTCGAACCATCTGGTTGCTGGAACGACCTGAAGCAGTTTTTTTTTGGTACCGACGCTAAATTTTTAATATTCATGGCTTTAAATAAGATTGAATGAAAGCCATTTTGTTTCAGTCTCATTCAGGTTGAATACACTTTGTGGTAACTGTCGTTTCTGAAGAAAACGAAAGACGATCGAAACCGATCGAAACCCACATTCAAACTAGCTTAAAGCACAGGAAACCATTTTATAGAAAACTGGAGTGGCAGAGTTTTACCCCTCAAATTAGGAGTATTGTCTGTAGTCTACTTGTAAAAAATATTGCATGCACGGTGAATGAGCTTAGACCGTCGCTATGTTGTTTGGGTGACGCATCAGGACCGAAGAATTTTTAGCTAAGCGGAACACTCGAGACGAGAAATAGAGTATGGTATATCGTTTTCGGAAAAGCTTGAAGATAATCGGTAGATTTATTGCTGGACAACTTCTCGCTTTTAGCACAAAAGCTTCGTCAGGCCAAGTGACTAGGTTACGAGGTTGGTCGAGACTTGAGGCGGAAGGAGGAAGTCTAGCTAAATCTGTTAGGTGTTGGCCAAGGGATTCTATGTGTTAGCGTAGGTCACCAAGTGTTAAAACCGATGGAGGGACTTAGATGGATTCGGGCCCAGCTTAGGGTCACGTGAATATTCCTGTTGAAAGTCGATTGCACTTTTTGTCCGTCCCTGTGGTGGACTTGGTGGTACGATACTGGTGTAAGGGAGAGCGAGTTGTGAACTTTTTGGTCAAGTTGGGATTTCTACTCTCTTGTTTGTTATTGACAACCGTACACAGTCACGTGTCAACTCGGCTTATCTAAGACCACTCTCCATACGCTCGTCAGTTCCACACCCTCGATTCTACTCACGCTATGATGCTTGGTAATTTCCACCTTCTCGGCTATCAGCCGCTGTTGTGTGAATCGCAGTCCCCGTCTTAAGACATCCACATTCTCCAGATCTATTCTATGTCCCGTGTCTAAGGCATATACCGCCATCGCTGAGTCTTTGATCAGCGTTTGATATCCTTCCGCATTTCTTGGTGGTCTGTTTATCCTCTCTTTATCCTCACCGATTCTGATGTGCAATTCCCTGGCAGTCTGTTTTATGTAATCCTTAGTGAAGTCGTTTCAGTTGATTTTATACCCCCAGTCCGTAGTCCTTTCAACCGGGAGGGGATCTTTCAGTTGCATCAAAGCTCAGAAAAGCGCTTTTCTTTTCTGGAAAGCTACTCGAATGTTGGCTAAGTTCAACAGCCAGAATGTTAGTTTCACTTAACTTCTTGGAAATCCCGGAGACTATGTCGAAAACCTGCCACCTGCTCAATGAGGGGGGGGGTCTTTTGTCAGTGGGACTCACTGAACCTCAGGAGAATCCGCCTCGCAATATCCGACATCTGACTTGGTATTTGCTTTGATTCATCGTTGGCTGACAACCAGTAGTTTCGCGGTGAGGGTAAGAGAGGCTTGTAGTGCTTTCAAGCTTTTTTCCTGAGCATACTCTACTAGTCAACTGAAAACCGTTTATACAGTTGAGTTCGCAGACCTTCATGTAAGATGGTATTGCTGGAAAGACTGGATATAAATTTGAGGTGCTGATAATGGGACCTTTATTTGAGATAGAAGCGCTGGTTACACACAAGCATCTTAAATTCTGACCCGTAACTGTGTTTGTGCGAGGCCTCCTCTTGTTTTGAACGATTTCTAACAAATACAAGGTACCGTAAACAATCTTCTCGTCAATATGTTTCACCAAGAAACCCATTGGTTGTGCTTATTAAAAAGTATCTAGGAATGTTGATAACTTGGATGTGTTTATTGGTAATTGACCGGGTTTGTGTTGGTCTGTTCGTGGTTTGTTTATCCTTCTTTTATGCTCACCAATTCTATGCATGGTATCATATAAACGTCCTGAAAAGGAACCATCCAAATATGGAGCCAAAAAGTCGTGATGTCCACCCTCCAGAGGACTATCGCAACAGTTTTCCGTTCTTTTTTCAAAATATATGGTAATAACATTGAGGCACCCAGTGCCCGAACAAGTTTCTAATCGATCATACATAATAGGGGTGAATTCAACTAACGCTCGCAAGGTGACGCCGAAGAATAAATTACCTAGACCGAAACCGGTCATCGGCTGTTGAAGAGTTTTCAGCAACCTTATGAGTAGTATATTACGTCTCTATATGGCGCTTGTTAGTGGGGAAACACTCAGGCATGGTTCAGATGTTCTTCAGCCTCACCTAAAATTCCCAAGTCTCTACTGAATGTCGTGCACAGTAGGCCGCGAATAGTTGATTGAAGGTCATGTCAATCGGTGCACCATTAACTTTTTGAGCAGTATTCAACGTTGACAATTGTTAGTCCTGTTTGACTCTCTTGTCCTAACTGTCGGTCTCCATGTCAGAAGCATATAAATCATTCTTTTTTTCAAATCCAGGGATTTTAACGACTGGGAATTTCACGAAATGTCCCACTTTTCATGCATGCATTTCCAGTCTTGTTTCGGTGACACTGCTTAGTTTGTTTTTCAAATAAAATGGCTAGATTGAAGCGTCTCTGATCTCTGCCTGACAAGTCTGACGATGGGGTTTCAGGAATATGGGAGTTTAGGCTTGCTATTCACGAATGTCGGTAGGGGGTGCACCGATTTGTCAAGCTTCAACAGAAAAACATAGACAAAAGTGCGCCAACTTAAATCTGGTTGAAATCCACTTTGCGCGCACCACTACGGGACCAGTGTATGAATATTGTCCAAGGAAATACGTCAGTTCGCAGTTTAGTCGCACTGATTAATTTTGTGTGTTTTCATTCTTCTACTGGATTTTGGCAATTCAAAATTGCTTCGATACTGATGTATTTTTCTTGTTAAATTTATTCGGAACCATGTCTCCGAGAGGAGCGCTAGTCTCTAGAAGATTTAATCAACTGGAATTACTGCAGTCGGTTTGAGAACTTCATTACTGAGTTGCGGACAAGCGGAAGCAGGGATTTGATTTAGTTTTGAGTTTACTCTCTGTGAAAATTCATCATAGAGAACTCCATTAAACAAGATTAAACATAGACGTAACACACTACTCATAAGGTTGCTGAAAATTGTCCGACAGCCCACGATCCGTTTTTCCCAAGTTGGGGTGAAGTCCCCCAGTTTCCGTCAACCTTACGTTCTACTTGAACGCAGATCGCGCGAAATTGGTGAAATACACTCATTTGCAAACAAATTTGGTTTTGCGAGAGACTCACCTGATATCCAGTTAAATCTCTTGTTTATGCTGTTTTTAAGCTAAGATTACAAATCTTTTTGTAGTCGAAGAGATGATTTGTACCTGTTATTAGTTAGATTTTTGAAATGTTTTCATTGTGCTCATAGTGCGGATCTGTTTTGGTGTTACTCAGCATGGAACACCGAAGGCATGCGTGTATTTTAAGATTAGGGCTATTTCCTTCAATCTTCCTGCTTGGTGAATAACCACTGATTTCATGGTTTCCTAATCGCGTCACACCAAGCTTTTAGCAGTGATCCTATTCAACAACATTTCAGACTGTCCGGCTTGCAGCTTATTCTAACTCTTTTCAAAGCAGTTGCCGCAAAGCGTATCGGCAGAAACGTGTGTAACTTTTTTCATTTCACACGTTCGTTACAAGCCTAAAAACGAAGTTCATCTTTTCATAAAGGAAACTACCCACGGGGTTGCTGAAAACTTTTTGACCGAGCCCTTCTCGAGGGGCTCATCGGGTAGGCGCAGTCGCTGAGTCTCCGTCAGCCTTATGTTCTACTTGAACCCATACGGGGCAAATACACTCACCAGTTGAGCCTGAGTCCGTGAAAACCAAAATGATATACAAGAGAGTGTATCGGAGTGTCGGAGTTAATCTCGCTGTAAGCCCATTGCTTGCAGTTCCCTTCTGTTTACCTAAAATGTCGGACGAGAAGTGGACATTGTGTTTATAGGAACAGCTGCTGCTTGCGTGATTAAAACTGGTCGCTCGTTATTTAACCAACTGCTGCCCCCCCCCATCCAATGTCACTTTCGTTGGGACAGGACAGACAATCTCGGCGAACTCCATCCCTTATCGATTCCAGACTGATTCTGGTTGTGACCTTAGTCTGTGTATATGGTGACTCAAATCACCCTATACTTGGACCCGAACATGATCCAGACACGAGTTAAAAACATGGACCCGTTTGCAGCAAACATTTGTCAGACAGATGTTCTTGTTTGTCTAAGGCGCACATGCTCATCACCTGCTGGTAAGTATTCAACTAGTGATGGTCCGTTTGATGTATACATGTAGTTTATTGTAATGGCGAAAATGTGTCATTCTGAATGTGCATTCAGCATTGACCTTTGGCCTTTAGGCGAGAAAATAAGAGAAAACCCAGTCAATTTGGAGGTCCAGCTTTAGGAACAAAAAAAACTTCCTTCCACAAATGGTCGAATAGTTTGATGATTCAAGGCATGGTAAGATAAACTATGGATTGCTCGTCCACATGTACGTTCATATATTAGACGTCATACTGCACAATGCATTTCGGTTGCAGAAACGGTGGGTGGGTGGGGGGAAATTGGAGCTACCATATTCGTTCTGATTGGCCAGCTTTGAATAAGTTTTTACAAAGTGTTTATCGATGACTAACTGTAACTGTGCGCTGGTAGTGACAGGTCAAGGTAAACTTGTTTAGTACTGTATGCCGTTTGAGGATTCGTTCGTCCTTCTATGCGTTCGAATTAAGGTGTGCCCTCCCCCAGTAGGATCGTTTTCACCGGCGGAGACAGCGGTATCGGTGTTGCTTCACTGCCTTACAAACACAAAGTTTACCTAATTATGTTTAATGACTCAGAGTGGAAGGGGGCCCGGCACTGGCCTATTGCAAGCATTCTGAGGTGCCTACACCTCCAAGCGCCCAGTGAAACAATCTGGAAAGAAACTGACACTGACCCCACTAAAATTAATGAGCCGCCGTTTTTTATAATCTCTCCAGGAACCCTGAGGTTCATAGGGACCTCATCCTGGATGGCGGACCACACCAATAACACCCAAGCTCTTTGCAGTCTCTTCCACATCCTTCTGCCTAGTCATGTGCTGTCCATCTTACGGTTTGCGCTATTTTGAAAGGGGAATGGGGAGTAACACTCGTCTTGGCGGACGATGTTCCGGCATGCATAGCACAAGCCCGAGCTACCACCACTGATGGTGCTGGATGTTTTCTGCTGCACCACCAAATACCCCACCAGGAATCCGCTGACGCCATTCAACATCAGCGACGTTTCTGAGGCATCTGAAGACATCTCACATCATGCGTCCGCAGAGGTCATGTCTCGCAACCATACAACACGATGGCTCTTACTGTAGCCTGGTACAAGCGACCACAATGAACTGCTGTTTTGACGTCACCAATAACGAAAATTAGCAAATGTGATTCGGACTTTTAAAAACCACGCACTGACTTCATCAGACACACTGCTGTCAGGGCCAATACAACTACTCAGTTAGGTAAAATTCGCCACAACTTATAGAGACTGTCCTTTAATTGTGATTGTAATTGATTGTAATTGTATAATTGTAATTAACGTTCAGAGACTGCATGTTCTGGAGCTTGATTTTGAACTTTAGAGGTGCAAGGCACATGCTGAAACGGGGTTAGGATATTCAACAGAATGCCTAATTGGCCTGCTTCTTCAAAGATGCGGACGATATCGCCTGCGTACTCCGAATCGACAAGGCTCTCTGCAGCAGCCATTTGAACACCGGGGTCTTGAAGACCTTTCGGCGCTCGCCTCATTATTTCATCATTGATGAAGTTGAACCCTAAGGGTCACCTTTGCCGGGCACCATTTTTGTAGGAACGATGTTAGCGACCTCGTCATTCACTCTCATACACCGAGGAGGATGCGCTTTGAGAAATTCCTTTCCTAGACAATGACTTATTGTCTCATGTTGTCGCAACATCTTCCTACTTATTCGGTTGGTTGCTGTTTCAAGTACACGAAGGATTTTTTGAATGTTTTGGCAATTCCAACTCTTATCCTAGACTGGCAGTTAGTGCCAGCCCTAGGGGGTCCTACAACTACCGAAGCCTGCAATAACTTGAACGCGGTTAGATATATATATTTTTTATCACAGTCCGATCACCAATGTTTCTGCGAGACAACCATATCCAAGTGGTAGTCCTAGAACACAACGCCCTTCAGGCCTAGAAACTGACCGTGACAGCAAGTACTGCATGAACAAACACACATAGGCCAGCAAAGCTATGCTCGTGGTGGGCCAGACCATCTTGAAGGATGGTGCTATCAGAGATTGTGCACAAACAATCACAGAGCTACTATAAATGACTTGCAATAAGCTGCAGTACACACAAAGCTCAGGAGATCGGGCAATGTTTCGTCTGGCCGATCACAGAGAAATGGTGTGTAAGGCATTAAGGCGCATCTTTTTATCTATCTGTGGGGACTGTAACTTTTCTGTCGATCAGAGAAGTTCGGGACCGGTTGTGAAATTTTGATAGGCAGTGGATGGCACAGCACAGTTTTACTCTGGTTTTGAATGCCGATTAAAAGTCTTCGTCTTACGATAGACCACGTGGTGGAGAGGTTACTATCAATCGGACTTGGGTTCAGGGCCTTGTTCCTTCGGTTTAAGGCACTTTATTTCAGACAGTTTACGTATTTCGTTGGAATTTGTAGGCCAGAAACGACTTCGGTCGGTTTGGAATATATATTTCGGACATAAAACACTCAGTTAAGAGCTACTTTTCAATGTCATGATATATCGTATGCACCATACCAAGCACCATCAAATGGGGGACGACTCTACAATCACATACTAACTGAGCTTGAACTTCCACTTTCTATGCGATGCTACTCGTTTGTACACTTGGAAAAACTTCGGATGTTTTTCGTAATACACTACTCATAAGGTTGCTGAAAATTCTTCGACAACCCACGACCGGTTTTGCCCTCCTTGGAGCTCATCAGTTAGTCTAAGTTCCCGAGTTTCCGTCAACCTTATGTTCTACTTGCGACCAAATTGCGCTAAATTGGCGAGCCGAATTTGGTTTTTCGAGGGACTCACCTGGAACCCAGCTGAATCTCTCGTTTATGTTTTTCAGCTGGGCTCCAAGTGCGTGTCTCGAAAAATCAAATTTGTTTGCAAACGAGTGTATTTCGCCAATTCAGATGTTCCTGTTTTGTGTTCACAAAATTTATGTTTTGCCGCAATATTAGTCGCTGCCCAGTCATATCGACTGAATTCGCTTTTAGGCCACAGTCTGTGCTACTGATTGGTCAATCCCTTTCGTGCACATCGTACTTACTCTACGGAACTCGGCTGGAACTATACCTCCGGGATGGAATGGAAAAGGTTCAAAATGGCATCACCCTCCATCTGTTTTTGTCAAACAGTAGTTTTTAATTTGCCATCGTTTTTGTTCGGTTTACGGTTTAGGAAAGTGAGCATGCCAGAGGTGGATTCCAGGCAGAAAGTAGCATGAAGGTTTGAAGTAAAATTCGCCCGTCTTGACCATAACAAATATCTCATCTACGCGTAGCTCAAACTTCCGTCGGTGGACTGTCAAATTAGGTTAAAACTCTCGGTTGAATGCTTTCCATTTATACAGTCTAACCAGGCGCGAGAATACTCTAGTTGTTCCTAGCGGACCTTGCTGTTAAGAGTAAAAGAGCGGAGTTCACAGTGTGAGATTTCCTCATCGCCTGCATTTTGCTCACAGCTTAACAGTTCTACCTGTGATGTTAAATACGGTGTTCTAAGAAATGGCATGTTCACAGAGAAGAAAAAGTGGTCACTGGATGAGGAAGCTTGGAATACGCATATCAGTCATTTTCACAAGTATACCTACAAGAGACCACGCTAGTACTGATCGCATTAGAGTTGAATGGATATCGGTGGGATGATACACAATTTGAAAGTTTGGAGGGACATGACAGTAAGATAGTCGATAATAAAGGGGGAGTACAGATTGAGAGGTTGGAGAGAAAAAGTGCTGAGATATCCTGCTTCCAGGCTGGCGTGACGTTGCTAACCCGCTGTTTTTGTCTGCATGAGGATGGGGTCCAAAATGTGAGCAGCAACAGCCTCAGCCCTATAGTTATTGTTGGGGGGGGAGTGTTAGACGGCAGCCACCAAAGGTTTGCTATCACACTTTTGGGGCTATCAGTGCCTGAGTTCTTCAGCCACTTTCTGATATGTTTAGTAATACACATTTTGAGGTGTCTCATGGTTCCGCCCAAGCAATTTCTCCGGCAACCACATCCAACTTGATGAAAGACGTTGGCTGTGACAACGAGAAGTAGAGAGTTTTCCACTGAGTCATACGCGTGGTCACTTCGGTAAACATGGTGTGTGTGAAATTCCGTTTGAGCACCGCTCTTAAGCAGCATTTTGATAGTAAGAGATATGTCATCATCTTTGTAAGTTCACAAAAGGTTCGCCAGTTTTCGTGGAACACTTAGAACTACGTCACGGATCATTCTAGGTTTGAGACACCACCCAGTAGATCCTAGAGGACAAAAGTTTTCCACCAAAATATTCTTCAGCAGACAAACATACCTCTTTGTACAGAAATAGACAATACAGTTTGCTTTTGAGGCAAACTGGGCCATATGTTTTTTTCGGCTGGTACCGGATAAGGAGCTATCCTGTCGATGGGGAAGGAGGATACTAAGGGAGGTTGTAGGTCATTCATTTTTGCTGGGTAACGAGTTGAATTGTTAAGCTTGACCTGGGTTAGTGTCGCTCCAAAGTGTTCCATATCCAATGCAGTATCGTCTACTTGATTGGGCCATTATGCGGTTCAAGTAAAACATAAGGTTGACAGAAACTCGGGGACTGCGCCTACCTGATGAGCCCTAAAAAGGGCAAACCGGTCGTGGGCTGCCTAAGAATTTTCAGCAACCTTATGAGTAGCGCATTAAGTCTAGAACGAAATGCGCTTTTGTGCAGGGCATGAGTAAACGACAGAGGTTACGCAGTAAGAGTTCCCGGTCTAGATCGCTTTCCGTGGGAGGGTCCTGAATTGTGTTCATAACCCAATCAATAGGAAATTTAGTACAAAATGAGTCAGCATCAAAAGAAGTGGTTGTCTTAGACGTAATACACTACTCATAAGGTTGCTGAAAATTCTTAGGCAGCCCACGACCGGTTTGCCCTTTTTAGGGCTCATCAGGTAGGCGCAGTCCCCGAGTTTCTGTCAACCTTATGTTTTACTTGCGTCAACCTTATGTTCTACTTTAACCCAAACTGCATGCAGTTAGCGAAATACCATTTGCATACCAATCGGGTTTGACGGGGAATTTACCTGGAACCCAGCTGAATCTCTTGTTTATGGTGTTTTTAAGCCTATGACTAGTGTATTACGTCTTTACAATGTATTGTGATGTCTCATGAGGCGACCTGGTGCAGCACATTCAGTTGCTTGAAAAGTCATAAACGAGAAACTCAGCTGGGTTCCGGGTGAGTCTTCCATCAGAATCAAATTGATATGCAAATGAGTGTACTTCACTAAAGTAGTCATATTACCTTGTTGCTTGTTCTCCCCCAGCAATTTTACGAAGTCAGATCTTTCAGCCTCTGCACAATCGGCCGAGATTCTAGTGACTGAGAATTTTTTTGGTCAGCCGCTGAGCAAGATTGTGAGCATAGGATCCGTACTTGGAGAGGTCAGGACCGAGCACTAAGTCAGGTTTGTAGCTAGACCGTACGTACGTGGTGTGACAAAACCTTTTGCTGTCATTGGTTACAACGTTAGAAATTTTGGAGCTTCTTCCAGACAAAAACGGAGTAATTGCGATATGATTTGGTGTATTCAGCTATCATATTCAAAACGATTTGATTTTCACTGCTTCCGATAATGAAGCCGACCAAGTCTGGTTAGCCGGAACCGCCTCACGGTACGTTATGTGCTTCGCACCTGCAAAGTGTAAAGTTCTACTGCAAGACTTGGGAGGGCCCGAACCCTAGCCTCTTGCTTGCGGGTGAACCGATTGAGGTAGTAGACAAATTTGTCTACCTGGGCAGCTGTATCAGTCCCGGTGGTCTCGCGAAAGATGATATTTCCATCCGAATTGGGAAGGCCCGAGCAGCTTTTGTGAACCTGCGTCACCTGTGGCGTAGGCGTGACGTCAGCTTATCCGTCAAGGGTCGAATTTATAATGCTGCGGTGCGCTCCGTATTACTATACGGATCAGAAACCTGGCCGCTGCGGGCCGAGGACGTGAAAAGACTTTCAGTGTTTGACCATCGATGTCTTCGGAGCATCGCCCGAATTTGGTGGGAACACCGGATCAGCAATGCTGAAGTACGTCGAATGGTATTCGGGAGAAATAACTCACCCTCGATAGATGAATTGATCACATTGCATAGGTCGTCCTGGCTTGGCCACGTGCTGCGTATGCCAGTCGACCGACTTCCTCGAAGGGTTCTTTTCGCACAACCACGTGAAGGGTGGAAATGAGCCAGAGGCGGTCAAACAATGACTTGGCAGTGAAGTATAAAAGCCATTACCAGCAAACTCAGCTGCGCTGGTCATTGACGTCTTCCTGGATGTGGACCCCGAAACGGGCCAAATCAATGGTTAGAGACGTTGTCAGACATGGCCCAGTCGCGCCCTCAATGACGCTCATGCTATTGCCTTCAACGCTTAGCTCCCTTCCCAATCCCCACTTAACAGTCCACTGAAGTGCTGTATTTGCGCACCAATTTATCAGCTCCCACCTCCAATGCGTAGCTACCTACCTCACCTCCCCAAATCATCGGTGAACGAAACTGTGGTAGCGACAACCACTGTAGGACAAGTGCACGGTTCTTTACAGCTGACGATGATGATGATGAGTTAGTCGGAACAAAGCTTCAGTGTGATTGATATTAACCGTGGTCTTCATCACTTAGGAGCATTTCTACTAAAAATTTGGATGAAGGAAGCACTACTGCTTAGCCCCTTGGATGAATCAAGCTATGTACAAAGAGCAATTCTGTGAGGAAACTAAGACATGCGATCCGCGCATGTTTAATGTAAAACAAAGCTGCATAACTTAAGTTCATCTGAACCAAGACAACTGCTCTGGGGGATCAACACGAAAAAATTCTACCCAAAAAATGCTGGAACTCATAGACAAATACACCGAAATATTTTCTATAATTTTCAACTCCACGGCCACTAGCATTCGTGACGTTTGGCTAAACAGTGAATGACATAGCTCCGTGATTTCAATTAGTGATCATGTTATAAACTGTCCTCTTCAGTTAATTAACTCTAAAGAAACGGGAGCTCGGATCAGGTGATCGTGGGGGCTATATGTAGATCATTGGATTTTCGAGTGAATGAATTGCCCGGATGTGCTGTTTTGTCCATCGCGAACGGTACAGAGCTGGAAATACATATTGGCCAGTTGCCCCTTCTTGCTGGGGCTTCACTCATCTTTAAGATATTTGATTTTACACCCATTTTCATAGCAAATTAGGCAGAAATTCAGTGCTTATTCGGTAACTTTTACGCCAGCCTTTTTCCAACCAGAGCACAAGCTAGATGAACCGCAAACTAAGAGGATCTTAAGTCAACGTGTCAAACGGTTTTCGATGTCTGTTCAAACTGCCAAGCGCTTGCGTTTCCGCAGCCCATTGATGATTAACTCTGGAAATATCGATTATCACGTGAAAAGTAATTTGAAATTGAAGTCAGTACAGAGTGATAGGGTAGAGCTTGTCTGTGGTTGATCTAAGATAATTTTAAAGAATGATTCAAGTTTAGGCTACAAGGGTCCCATATGCATTTGACATCAATGAGGATGAGGGGAATTTGAAGGAATTTATGCAATGGGTAAAAACGATCGGCTGGTGTTCTTTTCAGAATCCTTAGTGGGTGGCCGACTTCTGCTCGGCCGGAAAGAGATAGTTTCTTCCTTCGGCCGGTTCTGTGCAAATGTCTTGCGGATAGCACGTTTCAAAATGCCAACAGAATGTCACTCGACTGACAAACAGTATTTTTAGACAATTTGATCCCACCTGTGGCGAGAAGCTACTTGGTTCGAACGGAAAGTGAACTTTAGTTTGCGACGAGGAACAATTGAGTATAGAACAGTTGGGAAAGCACAGTAGTATGCTCTAGATGCTTCGGGTTTGGTGTTTACAAGTGCTTTGGATGGCACTCAGCAGAAATGAGGGCTTAGTAGCTGCTTAGTTCTTCAGGGAGCCACCGTTTTTTCGCGAATATCTTCTAATAACTTTCTTGCTCGACGATTCAACTTGAATCAGTCTTTTAGCCTGAAGGTAGTTGTCACCAGAAGCAGTAGAGTAGAGGAAGTTTACGGGCCAGCGGTTGATCATATCCACAACGGGCCTCTCTGGAGATCAGTGAACCATAGAAAATGGTCAAATGAGTGGACCGGGTAATGAAACTGGGAGTGCTCGAGAGTGCTCTACCCAAAGACCTGGATGGTTTATGTCACTTCATTACAAAATTTTGCGTTCTACAGCCTATGAAGTTTGTCCATTCACGGTTCTAGGTAAATGGTTGTGGGTTTCTGTGATCACAGCCTCGCTACCAACGACATCAATTAAAGCTGACTACCTGGTGGTCTAGTTGTGCACCGAATTTGACAGTTTTGTTGCAAACATCTCGTCAACAATCGAACTGACATCAATGACGCGTTGTTGTGAAGCCTAGCGGGAGCTGTGTGTTGATGGTTATGTGACCTTCTAACTCACAGCTCCACTACGCTTCCCAACAGGTACTGATGAGGATTCCACTTCCATTAGTGACGAGAAGTTTTCAAGAAACCGTCAAGGTTAGCGAACAACTTGACCGCCAGCTGAACAACATGATGTATCAACATTCTCTACTGCATTACCTCTGATCTTGCCCAATCGTGCCTGCTGTTCAGCTGTTGTCTTTTAGATAAAAAATAATCGGCACGAACAGGCAACAGTCAATTTCCCCATCGCTATCTAATCGATACAGAAAACGCTTATTGATTTTGAACCAAACCCGAAGCGTATACTTGAAACAATGACAACCAGCATTTTCTACCAGCATTTTCTCGTCGAAACCAGTGTTATTTTTGGAAACTGTGGCATTCCTTTGTTTGAAATGGCTTAGATAATCAGCTGTCAATAAGTGATATTCTACTTGCCTCAACGTGGAAATACCGTTGGCCGGTCAGTCTGAGAAACCACAAAGTAAAATATTTTGGGTGCATAGTCTGGAGCAAAACTTCTCCAAACACTGACTATGCACGCTGCAGATGTGTTTTCTGGAATGACTTTCATAGGTCATCCCAGAAAACACATCTGCAGCGTTCCCCTGATGGGTGGTTCCCAAACGGACAGGGATACCCATCCTTCATCGGTGCTTAGATAGTTGAAAAAAGGTGGGTGCACTGAAATCAATAAATTGGATGCCCGCGCGCCAGTAGTTTTCAACTGAGTCAGGTTTGCCAGTACTACTAACCGGTGAATTAGATTGCCTCCATAACGGAGCGAACAGCTCAGCTGATTTGTTTTTTTTTTGTTGATCAGTGAGTTGCTGTGTGAAACCAAGCTGTCCAAATTATGCGATATCGAACTTTCTAATATCGCGATCGATGAGACAAACTTAGTTTACTCAGTGTTTTAGCTACCGATCCGGTTCCCATTGGGCGCAAATTATTGTTTAACTGCATCGCCTGAAAATTAAGAATGTTTTTTAAAACATCTATTCGCAGTTTTCGAACTTCTGCACTGTTCAACAATACTGAATGGTTTCTAGCGTCGTAACATCTAAAATGATATAACTATTTACTACCTTTTAGAAAATTTGCTGCAGGACACTTTCCTGATAAGTTTGAGAAGAGGGCCAATTAGCGCTACTGTGTGCTTTCCTCAATTTGCTGCCTCACGAATATCATTGGTCTCGCAGGCTGACAGTTATAGTCATGTCCATCAGTATTTTGGAAATGATTAAGCCTTTGGGTAGGCCATTAAAACCGATTCAAATTCTGATGCAACCTAAAGGTTTAACCACTCCGCTTGATGGGCATCTCACTTCACCCGGTCTTTACACGTGTAGTACACGTGTAGTATTTAACATTGTTCGCTTTCAAGCTAAACTGTGCGAGGGTTCCATGTCAGCGTTCGAATGTACTGTGTATATCTTGAGGATTCAGCGCCAGATTTCAGCGGGGAAACATCGTGAAACATCACGATAGGTGTAGGCAGCCGACCCGTGATGATTCGGGGATGTTGAGACAGCAATTTTGTTTCTAAAGTTTAAACACAGAAATGAAGACGCATGCTTTTTTAACTATGCTGACGTAAATTTCAACTACCTCTTTGTCTACTGTCAATCATTTGTCATCATCTGAGCAATGGGCTTGTTCGGATCGATTGCACCGAGTTGCGTTGCGTTCAGCTTGGCAACCAGGAAGCAAAAAAGCGCATCCAGTTTTCTTAGTTTGATGAACTAATGTAATCAAGGGCTAGAATTATAATCCTGGTGTTCGTTTACTTCAGCGATTGATCTCCGCATTCGTTGAAAGCCAAACGTCCCTCGCTGTTCCAATAGGGTTTGGCGGAACTTCACTTGAAACGCGCTTCCATTGGTGCACCCAGTCTAAGCTCAAACAAGCAGGACTGTTTCGGTTCAGCTAAAAGCCGCGAAACTAGATGGCAAGGTTACATCAGTGGGGCGCATTGAGCAAACACAATAGAGACTGGCTAACAAAACTTGAGGTAAACTTGCAAGCACCTTGTTAAGTGTTTTTATCAACGAGATATCATTCCCCTCAGTGGAAATTTTGTCCTATAAGTGAAGCCATGCGTTGCTGATTGGCCGCGAAGCACTGTACGGCCGTTTCATCTTCCTTGGGAGTCGTCGGCAGTGCGCGTCTCAAGAAACTTCAGAGAGTTTCGAACCCCCGGTCCCCCGATGAGTAGTTTGAACACTTAACTGTTCGGTCACGAGCGGCTGGTCAGCAGCTGATTAACTCTCACTTAGCAGGATATAGCACCACTGATCCCTTAGTAACGGGTTCCACATCACGTAGTGGCGCATTTTCCCCGGGGAGTCCGGTCAGCACATGGATGGGCTTCATCACTTAGAGTTCCCAAATCTCCTCACACTACCAACCATTGTTCCCTTCAGTGTTGGACTACATATTCCTGGTGAAATTTACACCGCTACGAAATGCTGTGGTATGGCGGTTCACGCAGTACTGCTTACCTACGAAAAATGTAGAACTGAGCTTACGTATGCGTTATCGATTTAGGTGCGTTTATTCAAAATGCACACCCTGACGATCAACGTTTCTGCCCGACACTGTTTCATAGTGGTTCAACGGGTGCATATAACAGTTTGTCTGCTTAGAGCTTCCGCCGTTGTGCAGAACAATGGCTAGACTGTCGTGTGCATATGCCAACTAGGAAGAAATTTTTTTTATCGCCCCGGACCATAAATCTCTAGCTTGACTTATTATCGGAACGCATTCTGGCATCAAATTACTTCGCTTGCTGATGCTTGACTGAAGGTGCGTGCATACTCTAACCGAAAATCAGTAAAAAGCACCTCTTGCTCGTCAAAAACAGAATAAGCAATAACTCGCTGGAGGGAAGGCTCCGTGGTTTAGGCGCCAATTTACTGATCGAAGGGTCAGTGGTTCGAACACAACCACTACATCCAGGTTTGGGCGACCTGGCAGTATCTCAGCCATCGTGTCTCCGTCGTATGGCATAGCACCTAAACACCAAAAGGATGGTGCAGCTAAACGATTATCACTTATTACTAATACAAATAACTCGCTGCTTCATAATTATCCCAGTAAAATATTTGAATCTGCAGGGAGCCGTGCCAGAATCACACACGTAACGTGGAATAAAGTACAGTCCCCAAGATGATTCGGAGCAATTGGCCACTACATCTGCACAGCAAGATAACCGGGCATACGTTACGTCAAAGTTTTAGAGCAGTTTAGCAAGTTGAAAGTAGGTTACATCACGCGGAACTTGCGTTAAAAAGAGCCAAATTCACAATTTGGCAAAAGCGCACAAGTGCTAGTTGTAACCATAGCAACTGTCAATGCAATGCACACTGACGGCTCTCAGAGTGGTGTTCCGACACTTGTTAGTGAAGGACGTTGGTGAACAGCTGCTTCACGTTCTGTACGTAAATTTACTAGTCTTCCATATATAAAATGAAATGGTTTTCAGACAATGACCGTGCAGAGCAACGTTTTCACACCTCAAATGTTTGACAATGTTGTTTCCTCAGAACAGTTGGCATAATGTTCCCCAAATGCTGGTCGACTACGTTCTATTCGTCAATCTTGTTTCGTTCAAACAACTTGGAAATTTGTGTTCCATCCATATCTTGCACGTACAAAGCGCCTGTCTTTTACTGATGTTCAAGCACTGTGGCATCTATCAAGACATCACATCACCGGACAGTTGCAATTCCTTCTGCTGTGAAGGCTGATTCAGTTCTTTCCAGCTACTCACTGACTTGGTGCATTTTGGCATAATAGGGCCAGTTTGCATGATGATGATGTCGAGGCCAGTGTGAGTGTAGAGGGCCAGACTGCGTGCACAGGACAGGCAAGAAACGGATAGCAAAAGTGTGTCAAAATTTTTTCTGGAAAACGGGCTCTCCTCAGACGCATAACAAAGTGCATTTTAACAATTCATATTCAGGGGATCTTAAGCAGCACCAGTTTTCCTCAGCATCAAATTGTTTAATTTATGGCGTGTTTACTTTTTTCATCCTAGAACCTTGCTAAACTTGTTCAAATAGTCAAATCCGTATGTTCAACGCAGTTTGCGTAACTCGCATTCATGGTCAGTCGGAGCAAACAAAACTCTCCTTCCAACTCACGACCTACCCATTGAAAAAGTTGATGAGCTGCTCAACCTTCTCACAGAAGGACGGTAAGGAAATAGCTCACTGGATCACACTCATATGAACAGCACATCCCCAAGGACTACTCAAGCACCTGAGTGGACCAACTTAAAAGCAAAACGGTTGTGGTGTTCCGACATGTGTAGATCGTAGCCGGTGCTCAAACTTTGGGGTCGATTTCATTCTCGGTTCCTCAGCACCACACGACTCGTCTCAGTTGTAGACATCCACATTACAACTGCGCGGCCAGTTGAGGCTTTTTGATGAGCCCCATGAATTTTGGCGCGGTGGGAAAAAACGCGTTCATGTAACGATAAACGTCTCTTCCATGCCCACAGACACAATGTGCCTTCACTTATGTCTGGCGACTGTATCATCCGAGTCTTTTCTAAAGTTTACTAGAAGCTAAACTGCAAAACAGTATTCCAGCATTCGACTCTTATCAGCTTCCGTCAATCGTAGTTTTAGCTTTCTGGTTGACACCCTAAGTGAGCGAGATGTGAATGTTCGTAAAAATCTTGATGAGATGCTACCTGGTGAGATTCTTCATCCGTTAAATTTAGCTTCGGTCATTCGCCTGCTGAAATGCCCGTGGCGCAACACTTGTGTATAGCTGACGGAGCAACGTTAGCACACGAAACTCGGTGGTTCCTTATCTTGCTTGCTTGATGACAACAACTTATATTCCGTAGTTGAACTTTTAGAACTAATACTTGGAAAATTTATTCTTCTTGGTGGGGTTGTTCCTTTTTGTCTCCCTCTCAGTCTATTAGTTGTCTTTTCGGTTTTCCTACACATGTTCGTTCACGCATGCGTCTCCATTAAAGAAGAATCCCCATTACACTCTACATAAGGTTGCAGAAAATTCGCCGACAGCCCACGATCGGTTTCGCTCTTCTTGGGGCTTATCAGGTAGGTGCAATCTTATGTGTCAATCTTATGTTCTGACTGAAACCGAATTGCACGAAATTAGCGAAAAACCCTCATTTGCAAACAAATTTGGTTTTGCGAGAGACTCACCTGGAACCCAGCTGAATCTCTCGTTTGTGATGTTTCCACGCAACTGAATGTGCTGCACCAGGTCGCCTCATCTTTCAGTTGCTACGATATTCGAGATATCGCGATACATGTATATTCGAATCAGCAACCTTATGAGTAGTACATTACGTATGTGCACGTATCGAGATATCTTGAATATCGTAGCAACTGAAACCTGAGGCGGCCTGGTGCAGCACATTCAGTTGCCTGGAATCATCACAAACGAGAGATTCAGCTGGGTTGCAGGTGAGTCTCTCGCAAAATCAAATTTGTTTGCAAATGAGTGTTTTTCGAGAATCCCCATTCATCATAAAAGAGACTATTCAAAAGGTTGCTGAAAACTCTTCCACAGCCCAGGACCAGTACAGTTGACGAATTTTGTTCAAGCAGGACCTAAGTTTGATGGAAACCTACTTGCTGACCTAGAAGAAAGGAGAAACCCATCTTGGATCATTGAAGAGTTTTCATCAACCTCATTAGTATTTTCTTTCGTGAAAAAACATACTGCTGTATCTCGAATATCGAACCAACAGAAACATGAGTTGGCATTTGTACAGCTGTTAATTAAAGAATAGCATAAACAAGAGGTCCGGTTGAGTCTCCCGTGAAAACCAAATCGATATGCAAATGAGTGCATTCGTCGAGTTCTATATTCTTGTTTCACACTGACTTGAATTCTCCGACGTTTGTTGTATCTGAAGTGATGGTGAGAAATTTTGTCATAAACCAAAAAAATCACTCGCTTTGTACGCAAACCTAGTTACTGACCGCATGGAGCTGCGGTCAATCAAACAGAAACTGACCATACAGAGCTTCACTCCCCCAGTTTTTCCAAACCTGAACGAACGTCATATAGTGTATTGCTGTTTGGGGTCAGATATATGCTGCTATACGGGCACCGAGCATTGTCCAAATATCCTCGAAATTTGACTTGATTCCTCTTTTACAATTCGGTAATTTATCGAAAATAAGTTCAAAAACACCTCTGTGAGACTCAGTTGCACGATTCGGAATTATTATCAAATTCAAATACAGCTTATGAGTAGTGCATTACGTATATACATGCATCACGATATCTCAAATATCGTAGCAACTGAAATATGAGGCGGCCTGGTGCAGCACATTCAGTTGTCTGGAAACATCACAAACGAGAGATTCAGCAGGATTCCAGGTGAGTCTCTTACAAAACCAAATTGATTTGCAAATAAGTGTTTTATCAAATACGGCTCACTTAGGCTTATTTGTGTTTATTTGTTTGTAACAGAATAACTAATAAGGTTACTCCTGTTTCTATTTCGAAAATTTTCAGGAGACACATTTACTTAGGTCAAATAAAGTTGGAAAATGTCTGTCGGCAGATGTGGACAGTACTCAAACTCGTGACGTAAAAGGGAGTTGGAAGCAGTTAAACGGACAAACAAAGCGTGCTAACTCGTGATCAAGACCACGGCAACCAGACGGATTACTTTTGTGCACACAGAACTTGAATCAAGTAGCCTCAATGATTGACGAAAGTTTCAGCTTCTTGTTGCAAAATGATACTTCAAAAACGACAAGCAGCGAACGATTCGGTGACCAGCAAGACTTGGCAAGAGGCGTTACTTCTCGGTGGCGGGAATCCCATCCTTTCGATGACTGATGCACAATAGCCCGAACAGCTATAAGGGTGTAAAACATGCTTTCCCTTTGACTGAGCTTTGCCGATGTAAGTAGTTCTGCAACTGCAAATGTCTTGACACTCAAGGTGGGCAGCAGATGAAGCTGACACGCAGCTGAGGATTGGTCCCCTTAAATATCTGGATAGGACGTCATTACCAAGAAACCCATACGCGTGATAGAACGAACTTTACCTTGGGCATTGTGGTGTTTACCAACCACAGGTTGCTTCTTATGTTTTAGGAGTTCAGAGCACTGAAATATTCTGGTTTCCAAACGAATGCACGAAATCAATTCTGGGCTGCAGATACCTGTTGTCAGGTAGACCAGATTTTCAACAAGTCCAAGTTTGCATGTAACCGGTACAAGGCTAGAAAAAAATCGGAAATTGGCCGCTTATTGTGAGTACCTACTGGGAACTACGATTCAGAGAGACACATTCACTGGGTGACTGCGAACAGAACTCGATATATTATGAAAACTAAGGAGCTGTTCACGATCATCAATATTGAAGTTAGTTTCAACATTTATATAACAACCATCAAGAAATATTACCTGACAGTTGTCACTTAAAAGTTTCTAAAACAGCCAGCGTTCCACATATCGCACTGCTCATGGAAAAACCCTCTGTCCATAGAATTAGACTTCAAAATAATTTGAACATTTCCCGTGCTTAACAAAACTATGTATATGCGCAGGTGCCCACGTGTCAGACCAGTCAGATGATGTAACCACGTGACTCTCCTACACTGTGTGGGTTTTCAGCCAATCATGGGATGACGTTTGACCAGTTAGAGTTAGATCGCTTTACATCCTATCGATTTATGTCTCACTGTGACGAAGAGATATCCAATAGGCAGGTTTTTCAACTACGCTATTAAAAAACCTCATCTATCTTGGCCGCTTGAGTAATGGAGATTTTCTAGCCTTGGTGTAGTCATATAAGAAGTGAGCTGTCTCTCTCGAGTAAGTCAGCTGGCAAAGAGAGACTTAATACCAATGGGCATTTTTTCCGTAACTCACAAACCTATTAAATTGTCGACAATCACGAAGTGATTCTTTGCAAACATTGATATAAATCTTTGTGCATGGGCTCCGACGCGTGAACAGCCCGAACCAGAAAGTTGTGTGGGCTGGACTGTACACACCTCTAGTGTCGTCAAGGTATAACAAAGCTTTACACCCTCAGGTGTTCGGTCGTGTTATTAACTGGTTTCACACTTCTATGATGTACCTCGGAAACAAATCGGTGGAGCTGTACAAGCTAAGAACTCCTAAGAACTGCTTCCTCGTTTGTAGGCTGTTGTACGGTGACTGACAACCTAGAAACGACCTGGGAGATCTCCGCATACCGTCTGCACGTAGTCCTAATTTACCACTGTGACTGCTCCAGATTCTTTCTTGGACTGGAAAAATACCAAGTCATCAACTTGTCATTCTTCATTTGTAATGGTTTTATCGACACAGACAGAAGTTCATGGGGTGTCCACTAATTCTTCCCGAAGACAACCGGCGTTATCATCACACACTGCTGTTAAAAGGTTCTTCGTCACAAAAAAGCTTGAAGCAATGCATCTGTTTTCGAGCGGAGCTGCGGTAAGACGCTGCATCCAGACTGGGGTGAAACGCGTACTGGACTGCTCTTACGGACGAGCCACCGCCGGGATTTAAATTAACACGTCCAAAGCCACGACTTTTGACTTAATAGGTGTGTGGCACGAGAATCAAAGAAAATCTTCCAGCGGGCCAAAATTTTTGACAACTTTGTATGCAGAAAAATAGCTTTGCTTTACCTAGAAATACACTAATTTGCAAATCAATTTGGTTCTCTTGGGAGTCTCACCTGGGACCCAGCTGAAGCTCTCGTTTGTGGTGTTTTCAGGTAACTGAATGTGCTGCACCAGGCCGCCTCATGTTCCAGTTGCTACGATATTTGAGATATCGCGATACGTTTATATTGGTGATGCACTACTCATAAGGTTGTTGAAAATTCTTCGACAGCCCACGACCGGTTTCGCCCTTCTTGGAACTGGCTCATCAGGTAAGCGCAGTCCCCGAGTTTGCTTTATGTCAGGTTAGCTGAAAATCTCAAGGAACCTAGCCGCCTGCACAAGCAAACTGATGAAAATTCCTACCTTCAGTGAACCGACAGGAAACCGTCTTCTGTTGATTGCTGCCGCCTATAAACAGGAGATATTTCCAGACAGTCTGCAATTATCCACAGGTCCTTAGGGGTTTCGTTGTTGCTAACATTTCCACAAGAACGTCATTTTGGTCTGATTTTCGTCAGCACGATGACCTTCAGACAAATTGTTTCCCAGCCTCGGACAATGTGTGTCTACTAATCACAGTGGACTAAACTGTTAGAAACTTGGCCCGAAAATTACGCTGTTTAAGATGCTTGTCAATAAGCTGGACTGGCCGTGCAGTAAAAATCGTTCAAAGAAAATAGTGAAATTCTTTCGAAAAGGTTCTCCGATGTTCATTGACATTCGCAGATGTGCGACTGCGGTAGTGTGTTTCACTATTTTCGGTTGAGTATCTTTCACGGAAGAAAGCGGTTTGTTTGAACAACTGTACCGTCTACGATCTATCAAATCTGTCATCTGGAAAGTGGGCATCTGGTTCCAGGACGAAATCTTCTGGACGTGTATAAAAACGAAATTCTTCTTCCGATACTTATTGAAAATGTGTGCAAAAAGCCCCCATTCGACGGAAATCCTAACGAAGTGAGATGAAGTGCCCTTTGTTAGACTCTATCTCAAAGGTGATTTTACGCTTTTGGTGCTTAAGATTCACTGTTACGTATTTTCGGATCATACTTAGGTCTTGCGGTTTTGTGAGCTGGAACACAATATTGTGCGTGTCGAATCTGCTGCGACTTAAGGGTCAGTGGGGGGCGAGATGGCCCAAGTGGTTAGAGCGCGAATTTACTGATCGGAAGGTCCGTGGTTCGAACCCGACCTCTGCCTCTCGACTTCCCCTGTCTAAGCTTGGGCAACCTGGCAGTATCCCAGCCATCGTGTGACCTTCGGGTGGCATGGCAGTTAGGCAACGAAAGGGGGCTACATCCAAACGACTTGAGGGTCTATGTCTTTGTCGTCTCTGTCCTAGCGTAGGAGCTAAATTAACCGTTTCCAGCCTGGTTGCTGAGTCTGACAAGTTTTTAAGTTGATCCCCTACTGTAAGTATGTACGGACTGAGTGAAAATGTATCGTTTTAACTAGCCTATGTTTTTCATTAGTAAAATCAAGTTTTCAAGGATGTTTATTCAACGATTTCTGCTGCAAAACAAGCTGAGAAATGTGAACTGTGAGTTAGAGGCGATGAATACCTTCTTCACGAGCTATAAAAGTCGCCTACCAATGTGAAATCACCCATAAGTGCAACCAAGCACCCTGTCTAAAAACCGCAAGTGGATTGTATAGTTTGGGGCGGCTGCAGACATTGAGCTATGAGGGAGTCATGTCACTACAGCCCCTTACCTCTTTGTCAGACAACGAACTACCGAATCTCAAAGGAGAAAAAACTGATAATTGACTATCTTCTCATTCGGTTTTCTGCACACGAACTTGGGTGCAGGATGACCTTTGCTCCCAAGAATGACTAACCTCATCTATAACTTTTTTCAACAGATAGTTACAGCGATTTTTTTTAAAATGCATCTGGCACGTCAAATACAAAAGTCTGTTTTTCTGCATATAAAGAGATATCGATCGCTCAAAACTACCACAGCGAATAGTGGTTTAGAAAATTGTGGTAAGTACGTCCATCCTAGGACTACGTATATCAGAATACTTCAGGATGCTTCGAGACGTGTTTAAACAAATTGCTGCCAAAATTCAGTTTGAGCCATTTGGTTCGTCCACTTCTCAAAAGCCAGTCTGAGTGATTTTTTCAAATTTTTAAAAGCATCAAACTTGGCAACAGAGCAGAGAAAGCAAAAACTTGCTATCTACTGCTTCGACGCTGCGACGTTGAGGCTCCGAAAAGGCTCTCTATCTCTAGACCCTTTGAAGATGGGACGATTCATTGAAGGCCTATAAACGAGGCTCGTTCCCAATAATCCTGAGTGAGTATTCTAACGAACAAAGAGCAGGATGTGTTTAGTATCCCCCACTGGTATTTATTGGACAGATTTACTGTGTCAAGCCATTCGGCGATATCAAATTTTCTCTGCTTTTGCTCTGTTTGTTGCCCAAATGAAGAAGTTGATAAAACCAGAGTCATCGGTGAAAAATTATTCAAACTAATCACAACTTATTCACACAGAAAACCCCCTACTACTTTGCCTTCTGGTTAAATCTACTTGAAAAATGTTATGTGTGACTACGAACTGCTGCACACAAAGGTTTGTCCATGTAACCTGTCATTAAACGTATATCTTCGTTGAAAAATTAGCTTTCGGAGGATAGACCTTTTGCTTCGTTTACTCAGCAACGCTTTGTGAACAAGGACGATCCTGATTCATCTTCACTGTGGAAGTGCGACTGTACGGATTCACAAGGCAGCCTACTCGAAAGTGTCACCCGTCGACCCGGTTTATAATGCGGTAACTGATGGGGTTTTCAGCCATTCAGGTAAAAGTCGAACATGAAAGTGAGTGCTCCGCGCATTTATCTTCGGTGCTGTGGGAGATAAATTGATCTTTGCGTTTGTCGTCCCCGGGGCGGGGAAGCAGCATATTTTACTAGATAAGATATATTCTGTCCATAGCACCAGGTTATTTAACCCGATGAGGATAGACCTGGACTGGTTCGGCACTACGTTTGAGATTTCTGACTTTTATGTACATGGGCGAAGTAATTTATGTAACGGGGTCATGTCAGGTCAAAGCTTGAAAACTAGGCCAAGAAACGATAAATATGATTGATCATATGCCATACGCGCACCATCGGCGTACAAGATGCACACGTAATGCTGAGACCGTCATACTTGAAATAAAGCCGTTTATTAGGGGGCACCTCAAATTCACGAATATATTCTGAATTCCGTGTTTTTTGTTGCTTGAAATGCCACTGGTCTACTCAGACAAGAAGCATCGGACGAGTCTAGAATGGTGACAGTCTCCTTTAGAAGGGACAGTACCTTCCTTTGGTGAACTGTTCTCCGGTGTATATCGTTCCTAGTTCACCTGACCATGTGAATCTGCACGTGAACGGTTGGGGCTACTAACAAGCTGCTGATAAAAGGACTTGTGGAGGATAGCAAACATGTCTTGAACTGATCCTTGTTCGCTTCAGTCTACTGTGGTCGAGCAGACATTCTGGGGCTTTGTTTCTTCACAAGGTCTCATCTACAATTAACTCGTCATCTCCTTGGGGCTGTTCCCTTCTGTTGGGAAAGGACGGCTAACTATGGTCTGTTATGTAAGGCTGTTTGTGTTTTGCAGGATATCGTTAGTTCACCTTAAGGGTTGGTGAAGGGAATCTGTTTAGAAGAAAGGTAATACGGAGTGGCTTTGAGAATTCATTCACTCATTCTTGAGGATTCGCAAGAAAAATTAGAAACGAGCTATAGTTCATGCCTAACGCGCTACTCATAAGGCTACTGAAGACGCTTTGACAGCCCACGATCGGTTTTGCCCTTCTTGAGGTTCATCAAGTGGGCGCAGTCCCCGAGTTTCCTTACGTCCCGCTTAAACCCGAACTGTACTGATCTCCACCAGTACCATAATTTGCGAACAAAGTCGGTTTTGATCGGCGACTCAGATGAATCCAGCTGAATCTCTCGTTTATGACGGTCCGTCCAGTTTGTGTTCAAGATTGACGGAACTTCAGGGACTGCACCCGGAAGGCAAAACCAATCGTGGACAGTCGAAAAGTTTTCATCAAACTTGTGAGCAGTTTTCTTTATGGAAATATACTGAGACATCTCTAATATCGTACGAACTGAAACATAAAGCGGCCTTTGTGTAGCACATTCAGTCGAAGATTATCCTAAACGAGAGATTCAGCTGGATTCCGTTGAGTATTCCGAAAAAATCAAATTCGTGTACGAATGACAGTATTTGACAAGAGACAATATTTCGAATTTTATGGGTGAATATGGACGTTATTTCAATAACACGTTCAGCGAACCAGTTTTTTTTTATTTTCATGCGTTCTGATGCTCGGGAGCATATGCTGGATAAGAAAATTGTTTTGCTTATGGTTGAACAAAGCTATTTTGAGTCAGGTCACAAAACAACACCTAGTTTTCATAATGTAACCCATTTCCAGCCTTAGGTATGGAGATATCCTAACCGGATTTGTAGTCTCTCGCCTCAGTCTGCCAGCAGCCACTTCGAACGGAAGGCCCAAAACTTTACTCAGTTCTATTGATTTGTGCCACCGCAGCTGTGTTTAGAGCATAGCAGGAAATCAACCAACCTCGAGCGGTCTGGAAAACACCGGGTTGCTGGGTGTACCATACTAGGTTCAAAGGGCATTCAGTTGCGTCCAACAATCCAACCCCACATCACAGATGACGTCTATTTTGACGAGGAATCGCCCGTGGCTGCGTATACGGTCACTGGTGGAATTAAAAGCTAGACGAGTGACGCAAGGTGTGTGCTGGAAAACAAGGATACTGTTGGATCTTGGACTTCTGTATATCACCAGGCAAGGCATGGCAGTTACCCCTTGGGAGTTCGTCATGCAGGGCCAATTCTCAGGTGCATCACGGTCTCATCTGTCGGCACGTCACACCCCGGTGTTTCCACATAAGCAACCAAGTAAATATCTGGGTCCATGGGAACCCATTTCGTAGTACTTTTGAGAGGATGAAATCAAAATCTGCTTGTTCATCTAGTCTGTGTTGATACATTGACGAAGGTCAGCGTGGTTGACGAGCTACAGGCAGCAGGGTACAACACGTGCATACCCTATAAACCCGATCACCAAACTGTCAGTTGCCAGTAAACTCATAACCACTTTTCAATAGCTGGGACCGTGTGCATTCCTAAACTGTGTAAACAATAAGTATACTCATCAGTAACGTGGACAACAGCTTTAGAAATACGCTCTAAGCTGCAGACGAGACGAGTTTGAATAAATGGCGTCTATTCTGTCTGGATGGCATCATCCTTGTTTTAACTTGTAAAAAAAGAAACTCGGCCGTGTCAAATTGAGAGTGAAACTGGGCTCAAAATGTCCGACCAATCGTGCATTGTATTCAGTCAGTCGTTTAGAAGTAACGTCCTTTCGGGGCCTAGCTGCCAGGCTACCCAAAGGAAGTATGAGGGCTGAGAAACTGTCAGGTTGCCCAGGCCTAGATGAGAACAGTCGAGTTGCTGCGCTTGGGCTCCGACCACGAACATTCCAGTCAGTAAGTTCAGATTTTAATCGCTGAGCTCTGTCATGATGCGCAACATGGAAACAAGATCAGAGGAGAGGACATCACTTCTATGGCATTCGAGGCGTTTTCGACATGATCAAACAACACCAACTTAAACTATTTGTTTGCGCTCTAAAATAAATGAGATAACTGATGACAACCTTGTGGAATGCTAGGAAAAGATTAGATCCGTGCTTACAAAGGATATAGAACTCTGTGGTCTACCAGTGGAACGCAGTTGTGTGTCAGACCTGGACAATAACCTTGGGTCACGGTCCAGAGTGTTCTGAAAGTTTTCGCCTTTGATATGCAAAAAAGGTAAACTGACACTGAAAGTAAAACTTGCTTTTTCTGGCTTCTGAGGAATCGGTCCGTGTTGGGAAAAATCGTTGAACCCTAAAACTGCGTTCGTTTTCTTCTTGTCCATCCGGCAATGGTGTGTTCGAGGCATTAGAATTCATCTGAGGAGAGAGGGTGCCCATTAAAGAATGGCTTACTGAAAGAACACTTTAACAAGAAGGGCGGAACCGATCGTGGGCTGTCGAAGAATTTTCAGCAACCTTATGAGTAGTGCATTACTTATGTACATTTTAAAATCCCCACTTCAAATCGATGGAGAATATAACCAAAAGTGCCTGGGAAGTGAGAACCTTAAAAATCAATAACGGAATGATCATTCACAGGGGGAATTCTGCTGCTTGTCAGCCAAGTTATACAAGGTTTCTAGGTTTCCAAGTTCCCAGAAAACCATTACCGCGTGAATGGAGAAGTGGGACTTCACTGTTCAATACTGTCGTTAACGGTGCTTTCAACCATGCTGTGTTTTTTGTATTGTTGTGACATGGAACTGACACGGTTTGTTTATAAATCACACGTCAGCCTATTGTAGAAGAAACCAGTGATTTTTCAGTGAGGAAGCTGGGCCATGGGCTCATCCAAACATCTCTTAGTAAACTTGCACCGCCTCCCTTCTCATAGATATCTATGGTGGAGTGGCCCGTGTGGTTTTTCTTGGTGACAGTTGTCAGTTAGCTGACACTTGAGTGGCGGCTTTTAATTTTTCTAATTTCTGTACACAATACTATATTTTGAAATGACAATGGTTAGTTCCTTTAGTAGTAAAGTCTTTGAGATCCGGCATCTGTCCACTTCTAGGCAGCTGTTGTAAGTTGAACCGAGTTTTATAAGACAAGACTGCCTCGTCAAGCGGCTCACAGTGTTCGGCTTCGAGGTGCTGACAGCTGGCAGCTTTTTGAACGCCACATTGCGCCTCTGACACCTGAAAATCACTAGTTTCCTTCTAGCCGAATATTATGCGTCCACAACCATGTTCGGAAGCACATGCGCACCAGGGAAATCGATGATTCACGCCATTCAAAATTTGTGCTGGAGAATTCCCCTACAATAATGGTGACTTGGCACACACTCGTCATTAGTTGTAACCACTGTTCTGCGGTTAAAACAACTGCTTCAGTAATCAAACAAAAGTAGACTTTGCCGACCTACACTTAGAATGGAGAAAAACAAAGTAATGGTCGGGAGAATGTCATCCAGATACACTAGCTGGGTCTCGAGTACACCAACCAATCACTCAGGTAGACAAAGATGTTAGAGAGAGAGATGCCCACGTTTATCACAAAGTGGCACTGTGACTGGAGTGCACGGTGATGTCCCAATTATTAAGCCATTTATAGACGTAATGCACATAAGGTTGTTGAAAACTCTTCGACAGCCTACGAACGGAAACATTACAAACGAGAAATTCAGCTGGGTTCCAGGTGAGTCTCTCGCAAAACCAAATTAATTTGCAAATGAGTGTATTTATCAAAATCAGTCCAATTTGGGTTCAAGTAGAAGATAAGGTTGATGGAAATTCGGGGACTGCGCCGACCTGATAAGCCCCAAGAAGGGCAAAACCGGTCGTGGGCTGTCGAAGAATTTTCAGCAACCTTATGAGTAGTGCTTTACGTATCTATATGTATCACGGTATCTCGAATATCGTAGCAACTGGAACATGAGGCGGCCTTTTGCAGCACATTCCAAGAGGACCAAATTGATTTGCAAATTAGAGTATTTCTAGAGGAAACTTCTTCTGGAATCACACAAGTGTTAAGCATAGCTTTATTCTGGTTTGTCTGCTTTTTCAGAATGGTCAGCTGTTTTTTAATCAAAGAAAGGTTGAACTGAACCGAACAAACATCGAGTTTCCTGGTACTGCTCAGCTATTTGTGCGCCAAAATTGATACGAAAACAACAGGACCGTGCCACCAAGCATCCGGTAAGAGGCACTCAATGCGACTCACCCAAATTTGTTTCAGTAGCCACATTTATCAGAGTTTTCCCCGTTTCATCAGAGTTGTCTTCATAGTCAGGAACTCGAGCATAATACGGATGTCCTGCGTAAGTAACCGCATGTCATTAGTTCCCATTTATTGTGATGAAGCCATATATTCATTTGCTGAACACCAGTCATACTGAGTTTGGTTTTCACCCCTTTCTTGCGTGTTTCCTCTTATTTTACTCACCGTCTACTATTTCCACAAATTTGCAAAGTTCTGCTCAAATGCCGGATAAAACGCAGGGCGTTTGGATAGAAAGCCAAACTAAATGTGGTTCACAGCGCACCCAGTTGCGGAAGGTGGATTTGAAAGTGTGTTCTTCAAAACCACCAATAACTCAAGTCAACAACTGGCGGTGAGCACTTTAGACTATCGAAACATTATGTAGTTCCATTGTAGAGCACTGTGTACGATCCTGTGCTAAGGCCGTGATCTCAAGGCAAAAAAGTGGTTACTTAGTCTAAACACACGATCTAGGAGTCCTATCTGACAGGTAATGTGTAGGCTAATCCAGCATAAATCGTTCAGCTGTAGCACCCTTTCGGTGCCTAACTACCGTGCCACCCGAAGGTTGCACGAGGGCAGGATACTGCCAGGTTGCCCAAGCCTAGACAGGGGCGGTTCGAGAGGCAGAGGTCGGGTTCGAACCACGGACCTTCCGAGCAGTAAATTCGCGCTCTAACCACTTGGCCATCTCGCCCCCAACATAGGACGGTCAGGAATAATTGCGGCGAAACTGAATTCAGTTGCCTGAAATCATCACAAACGAGAGATTCAGCTGGGTTTCAGGTGAGTCTCTTGCAAAAACCAAATTGATTTGCAGATGAGTGTATTTCTTGAATTCTACGAACTTCACCTGCGTTTGTTCGGTGGTCGCAGTCGGGCAGCAAACAATATATTGAATTAGATGTGGGCAGACAGTGCAGACAGGTAGACTGTGGTTCTATAAAAAATTAACAGTAAATCGTGAGCAGAATTAAAGAAAAGCTTACGGCTAGATTGAACCTTGGGCAGTTAGCAACACAGGATGGCACAGAAAGGGCAGTGTGCTACCGGACAAATTAAACGGGCAAAAGGTTGCTCAGTTCAAAGTGGGACAAATGTCCCACAACAAGCCCAGAAATGAATGTGAACAAATCGACTGTAGAAAAACAGTTAATATAGAGTCGACTTTTTATAAAATAGAATAGTTCAGTCTTGAAACTTGAGCAGTCACCGGAAGGGTAATGAATTAGTCTGAGGAATAGGGCAACATAAATCATTACGTCACGTGATTAACAAGCATACTTAGAAAGTGTTGGTACAATTGAGGATTCAGTTCAGACGGAAAATTTGAATAAATGTTTTTGTCTTCTCCATGATCTTGTCTGCAATCGAAGGTTGAAAAATCCTGCTCCACTGACTGCCAAGGTAAGTACACATTAACCACTGTTCATTCCATCTAGACTAGTGCAAGCCTGGTGCCGCGAAAACTTCGCATTTGTGCCCTACTTGGCGGTTTTAGATTTGGCGGTGTCCTAATAATTTCTCCTACTGCTGGTCACAAACATTTTCGGGTGTGCGATTAGTCGGCTTCATCCTATTCTACACGTCATATTCCCGCACGGGCTCAACGAAACAATTTGAGTCCCCATTTTTTCTTACAATCTCACAGTTTGTCTAGTGCAAAACCTAAAAAACTCGATGTTTTAGACTATTAAATTTCCTACTCGTGGCGAATGTTTTAGAATTCCAAAAATTGCGTGCAGTCCTAACAAGTTTTTGACTCTTCCGGAAAAGCAGAACCTGAAAACCTTCGGGTTGAAGAACTTTCAACAAAACGTAAATACTGAGGATGTTCCCGATAAAACGTGCTCTGAGAAACCGCATAGCACCAAGTTTTGCCATAAATTTAAACACAAAATTTCACCAAATTTCATGTCAGGTAGTAGGGTGTGGACGTGGCTATTAATGTCTAACTGTTGAATCGATCACTGAAGTGACCATCTGAAAAAACATGTCCAAAGTTATGTTCATTTACAATGATTGAGTATATCTGCACGGCAGTATGCTACGGTTGTTACTGGTGAATGTGTTGAGAGTTCTGGAGAACCCCGCAGAATGCCTGGGGGTCTATTACGAGAACGATGGAGCATAGGCTCTGTCACACTACTGAAGGAAACCTCGACAATTGATTTGGTCGGATTTTGTCTCCTCGAATCTCCGACTAGCAACATCCTTGTACCAAAAACAGGATGTTTTTCGCTCAGGGTGGTTTTCAACATTCACTTGTCTTCGCGACATATCCAGACACACATTCGAACGTTTCGCCTAGTACACTGAACAACAGGTGGGTCAGGTTATATTTTTTAAGCAACAGAAAACCAATCCAGTTTGGTTTCAGCTGATGATAAAAATCCACAGAAGCGTTCCAGTCACACATGACACAAATGTAATCCTGCTGTATTTGACGAGACAGAGAATTCGATTTCCTCATAGTGATTCCTCGTGAGAAAACTATTCTACCAACTGGGAAACCTTTCAGGTGCCAATGAATTCATAGACTGTGTAAAATAGAGGAAAACTTTCACAAACTACCTCATATTACGTGAAAAAGTGGCTATAATCACAGTATATGTAAAAGCTGACAAATTTCTTTCAAAAAAGACCACAGTCTGAGCCGAGAAACACAACTTTTTCAACCTTATTGCTCACGAAACGGTTGAGCACCACCAATCTGAATGTTTACGCGTTCGAGGCTCTCTGGAGTTTCGTGAGATGCGAACCGCTCATGATTCCCAGTAACGATGAAGCAGGCATACAATGATTTTGCTGCAATCAGTATAGATGGGTTTCACCTACAGGTCAAAATCTTTGTTAAAATCCCGAAATCTTCTCATTCTACCGAGGGGTGACCTTGTTTTGTCAACAAGAACCCAGAATGTCAGCAAATGAGGTCACTGTCGTTTCGAAGAGGAGTCCCTAACTGGAGGGGGGGGGAATAAACTGTGAGAACTTTCAAATTAGGATTCGGCTTTCTGCGGTCTCGAGCATGGTTTTCGGTCCCAATCAATGCCTATTGTTTCCATGCTCCGTCCAGGCTTTGCTCCTTTCACGAAACACTATATCTATCTATCGTTCTGTTGTCTACTGATAAAAATCTGTGACCACACCCTCATCCGGTGCTTGTCTTCTTTTAAGCCGCCAAAACCCTCGGAGACCTTGAAAACTCTCCTTGTTTGGGGTGAGCAGATTGACAAGCGATTCGATATAGTACAGTTATATCCTTTCGGATGAAGTATTTAGTCTGATGGCTTCTGCCTGCTTGGGAAAAACGGTTAAAATCGATTGAGGTAATTGGATAGAAACAACGGTAATCTAGTTCTTTGCCGTCACATTCACTATCTACTGTTGTTGCCAATCTAGACCCAAGTGTAAACAAATGCTTCATCTAAAGTAAAATTGATGACAAACAACGCAAAGACGAAGGTAAAACAAGATATTAGAGACGTAAGGTTGGAATTTGGATGAAAAGAGCCTTTTTCGGCCCAAACAAACGTTCAATCCTCCAGTTACTAATTTTAGCTGTTTACTGGATGATCGATTTTCAAACTGGCTGCGCAGATATGTCTAGAAGCTCGTGGTCTCAGCAAGATGTTGCTTACGTCTGCTTGCCGGATTTATGAGGTCTTAAACAAGGACGGATAACCATGTTGATAAGCCATTCGTCTGTGGAGTGATTAGCTTAAGACGTCACCTGTTTGACTGAGCAAGACTCATACGCTGAGAATGTCAACTTCATCTTGCAAGCAGTCCCAGTGTCCTTTCTCTTCTAGACTTTGCATTTCAAACTCTTCCAAGGATGCATATAAAGTACAAACACAAAGTTTTGCAGCGGTTTATTTTTGGGGTTAGAATTCAAAAATTTACAATTTAAATTTTCGGAATGGACAACAAAATCTTCAAGCTAAAACGGATTTCTCTCGAACGGTAGACATCAAGAAAGATAGTGTGGGACGTTCTGAGTTTTAAATCGCCAGTTTGAAAGATGGATGCTGCCAAAGTGTACAAAATTAATCGGCTGTTTTATGATTTAAACAGGGTAATGCTACTTCGATTGGTCACGGTCAGGTGGTCATCCATGTGGTCATTATCCCCCAGATTAGCTGAGGTATGGTGAGTACGAATTCTACATCGTCAGATAGATAAAAAGTCGATGCGAATACATGCTTGCGTTCTTGAAAAAAAGACCTCGAACCCATCTCATTGAATTTCGATTCGGCATGCTTTAAAGCAGGTCAACTGGCATAATCAGGGCGTAATCTTTGAACTCTAGCGCCAGCGTCAACACATTGTGAAAAAAATTCTCGCTCACATGCACTGGCCCTCTGATGTGAGAATTTTTTTGAAGCGTTGTGCCTTCAGACGCAGTTGGTGCGTCGGGTCGTCCTGGTCGTCCTACGCTGAATAAGTCTTTTGTACTTCAAAAATGCAATCCTAGTAGCAATAAAAGGAAGTCTGTAGGACTTGGTTAAATTTTCATCTGAAAATAACACCATAGTTTACAACTATCTGCTGACAAGTGTTGGGGTCGCTTGACTCTAAGTAAATTTTCCATCAGTTTGAGTTAACCTCGAGTTGCTGCAGATGTGGAATAAACTCGTTCAATTTAGGCTGTTTTCTGACAAACACTATAAATATCCATCGATCAGCAACAGGAATTCTGGAAATCACACAACATTCCTCACACCAACTACGGTTGCTATCCCACAGGGATGGAGGAACAAGGCCGAATTCGGACGGGGAACTTTGTAGCGATTATCCAACAAGGTAACAGTTTGAAATGCAATGTTTTCTAACCTGTTTACAATTCCAAATTGATGGTCTACCAGATTGGACAATGTCAATTTTCGTTACAAAATGGATGGATGCAAAATTTTGTTGTGTCGAATCGATTCAGTTGGAGTGTGCCACGTACATCAGAATGCTAACATGTCGAAGGTTAAAATAGCTAATTCAGAGGAGACGCAAAAATCAAAAATTCTGAATTCATTCCTCGGTACAGCTAAGTGTATTGGAGACAAGTTGCATTTCGGTTCACTCGCACCGTGATGTCATACGAGCGAGTTAATGTGCGGGATCAACGAGCGGAAATCATAGCTTTCTCGGATTTATACAATCCTGTGTTTTACTTATCTCACGGCAAAAGTCTAGGACAGGCCTCGTTTTTCACCATATCCGTTACTGATGACATCTACGAGCAAGTTAGAGCTCCTATAGAAAACCAGATCTGGAATTTACCTGACTGTGGATCCAGTCAGCTTGCGACAAAAAAATGAGTGTTTGCTAAAAACTGTAGGACTACTGCTTGGTCCCGTCCCCACGCGTTCCCAGATATTTTGCTTGCCTTAAAATAACTAATTGCATTACGGATACGTGGAAAACATTCCGACCAGTGGACCTTTGTTCATGTTTTAAAATGGTCACAGGATGAGCTTTGAGAACACAGGAGTGTGCACACTCTTCACGACCATGTACTACCAGGCTCTCCAGCCACATGGAGTTTGGAACAACCTTCATGTAACTAAGCATAAACCTAGCGAAATACACTAATTTTCGGACAAATTCGGTTTTGCGAGAGACTCACCTGTAACCCAGCTGAATCTCTCCTGTATGGTGTTTTCAAACAACCGAATGTGCTGCACCAGGCTGCCTCATTTTTCATTTGGTACGATATTCGAGATATCGCGATACATGTATAGACGCAATATACTACTCATAAGATCGTTGAAAATTCTCCGACAGCCCACTAGCCGTTTTTTCCCTTCTTGGGGCTCATCAGGTGGGTGCAGTCTCTAAGTTGCGTAAAAGCATCATAAACTGATACCCAGCTGGGTTCCGGGTGAGTCTCCCGTCAAAACCAAATTGGTATGCAAATGAGTGTGTTTCGCAAATTTCATTCAATTTGGTCTCAAGTAGAACACAAGTTTGACGGAAACTCGAGGACTGCGCCTACCTGATGAGACCCAAGAAGGGCAAAACCGGTGATGGGCTGTCGAAGAATCTTGAGCAACCTTATGAGTAGTGCATCACGTATAATATCTAGTTGAGGTGCACAAACCTACTTGTCAACAAGCGGGTGATTCGGAGTATGTCTTGCCTAAGCGCACAACATCCTGTTTGTCTTCTCAGTTTGGCTGTCATTGGACATCAGTTTTTCTCATTGAAATCATTCTGTCTCGTGATAAAATTTATCTAAAGCGGTCACGGTAACCATAGTTCTTTGAATTGATTTTCAGGACTTACAGACATATTATTCCATTGGTTCTAAGGTGGCTGTCGGCTTGTTCTGTGGTCGTGTTGGAACTGTCTGGTTGTGTGAAGCATTCACAAAGATACAACAACCGCTTGATCGGTCGCTCTTTTTTTGGTGAATATTCTCGATGATTAACGTGTAGGTATATCCCGAATCGAGTTGTCCTCCATAATTTACCTGTCCCAATTGACGACGTAGATGGATATGCTTTTTAAATTTTATTACTTGAGATTGAACCGAAAAAGTTTCCTTTTAGGTCATCAAGACAAAGGACCTTGAAAAAACGCTAATAGAAGATTTTTACGCATCTGAGAAATAATTTGATTGTTTGCCGCAGAAGATAAAACAATGAAGGAAACATAAAATGATCTACACATTAGGGGCCGGGTTTGAACCCTCGTGAAAGTAGTCCCCTTTATGCAGAGTCAAATCAAATCCACGCTTTTTTGGTAACGGAATAGCACCAAGTTTATTTTGAAGTAGATCTTTCTGTCCGTTTGAATTTTTAAATACTTATCTTCCAGAACACAAGTTGATGAAGTTCAGTGTTTTTTCGGCCCCTTTCTCTTACTGCTATAGTTCGAGAGGCTGGAAAACTGGAGGCGGGCGATTCATACAATCTAAGGCAGAGTCTGTGAAAAAACCGTTTACCTCACAATCGACTCATATGGGCAACCGCGCAGAGCATACCAGGGAAGACTGAGTGCGCATATGAACGCTTTCTGAGCACACAGACTCCAGTTGCCTTTTAGGGGTTGTACGTTGACGAAAAATTTGCCATCAGACACAAATCATCAGAAATATCGGAAATTTCAACTAGTTGTAATCAGGCAAATCCGGCCTTTCAATGGAAACATTAAAAACGGAAGATTCAGCTGGGTTCGGGGTGAGTCTCTCACAAAACCATCTTGATTTGCAAATTAGTGTATTTCTCGAAAACAGTCCAATCCGGGTTCAAGTAGAACATAAGTTTGACGGAAACTCGAGGACTGCGCCTACCTGATGAGACCCAAGAAGGGCAAAACCGGTGATGGGCTGTCGAAGAATCTTGAGCAACCTTATGAGTAGTGCATCACGTATAATATCTAGTTGAGGTGCACAAACCTACTTGTCAACAAGCGGGTGATTCGGAGTATGTCTTGCCTAAGCACACAACATCCAATAGCCAAAAGTAAATCTGTTCTCTTCGGTGTTCTTTTCAACGGGGATACAGCCGCAGACCATCTGACTTAGTATCTACATCATACATTTTGGCGGACCTTTCTGGCCGCTTCACTCACAGTGTGTCTACCATGCTCGAAGCAATGCAGTCCGACCCTTCCCCTGCTGGTGTACAGCAGTACTGTGAAGCAAGAGCATAAAAGCTGCTGATCCAGGAGGCCATCTGCTATCATAATGGTCGCTCACTTGTTTGAGAAGAGTCGTCTGCTTAATTCTAACAAGGCCTATTGAATACCGTCTATCTCCAAACGTTCGGTCTTGCGCTGAGTCTTACGTGGTTTGCTCACGCAATCTCTGACCACTCGGACAAATCAATCGTAACGTAAACAGTTTTTACGACTCTGTCCCTAAGACCACTCCGTCTTTGTTTTCCTTGTATGGATCGCTGGCTTTTAGCCTCTCATCTATATGGTTAATTAGCCCATATCATTCCACACACTTCGAAAACGAACGACACGATATTTTAAAACTCAGTCAATCAGTAAATTAAAATCAATCATAAATTTCAAACCTATACTCCTCGGGATGAATATGTTAGAAATTCCATCTGTCATATGTTGCAGAAGGGGAGAGAAGAGTGCTGAATATCGGTCATTCCGAAGCGTTTTGTTCAGTACAATTCCCGTTCTCGCTTCAGCACTTGCCAAATGGCCTCAACCGTGCAATTATCGGCAAACGAAATTCATTTTATAAAGTTGCACTTTAAGTGCAGCGAATGCCCCATTGAAAGGCAAACTGATAGGCCAGATGTTTCTATGCGGCCATGGTTATTTCGTGGTAATGAGGAATCTAAATTAGCATGCAATTTGGAACTAGTTTAGATGATGATAACCTGGCATAATAAAACCTGGGATTAAGGAAACCGGACAAATTTGATGAACATGTCAGATGCGAAACAGGCAATCAAGCAACTTGTTACACTGACCGTCCCGGATGACTCATCCGGCTGTCAATACAAACTTCAGTTGCAGCCGAGCGCCTGTATCTTCGTATGCCAAAAAACACAAAGTTCGGACATTCGTGCAATACTTCACGCGGTGGGCTGTAGTTGGTTCGTAGAGTGACAGTTCTAACATCTTTTTTGACGCATATCCCTTTCGTTTGCTCGGAGCCATTCGATTCTCGAATTTTCGATCGGCTTGCTTTGCGTGATGCGTTGTGATGAAGGGTGATGACTCAGAAGCAGCCCGTGAGGAAACTCACAAGGAAGAATTTTTCGGAGGCTAGTGTCCAAAATCAGTGGCTATAAGCGTTTCCATCGATTTTATTAGTTATTTAGCATTTTGAATTGTTTGGCGCTGAGATCAGATGAGTTGTCACAAAACATACTGTTTGATTTTGCCGTAGGAGTGTATTATACATAGGTAACTGCAAGAAGTTATCACACGAATTATAGATGAACAAACAAATCTGGTCCAACATTTCCTAGAAAATAGGTTAAAACTAGGTAAAGGGCACAAACTTTTCACTGAAATTGTTATGTACGCCAACTAAACGACCAAGTAACCTTGATACCGTTGTTGTTGCCCTGGGTTACATTATAGTACACAAGAAAGACGCTAGTTGTTGTCTTAACAAAAAAGACAATGATGGAGTGATGTTGACTGTGCAGGAAATGAAGATGACGGTGGTGATCCTGAGTGGAGCTGATGGTGATGGGGTACGAGACGGAGTATTTTTTGGTAAACGGGAGTAAAGCTTGGGAAGAAATTAGGCACACGAATAAAGGAGTACAACGCGGCCGTCAGGAGACATGACCCCTATTCGTGATATCTGTACACGAAGACCAAGAGGGCCACTAATTCAACCTGAAAAACGCAAAAAATTTGGCACACGGAGACACAGAACGGAATTTTTGGTACTCCATGGTACTCCACGGCGGGTTCGATCAACCGGTGCATCAAACTGGATCCAATTTATGCAGCTTTATGTGCAAAGGACCAACATCTCAACCGGAATACTCAAGGAGAACCGAATGCTGGATCCACAAACCAAGAAACAAGGAAGGCCTTGGAGTCTAATCAATAAGGGTCACAAGCTGGAAGGGCAGAGGACAAAGGTAAGTCCAGCTTCGACCAGAGTACGAAGACAGGGGGTTCCAAGCTCAAAGATCACGTGGACATCGACGAATGAGGACACAGGTTAACAGAGCAACCAATGGAACCGTCCGAACGAACAACTAATCGTGGTCAAAGGTCAGTCCCGGCTAGCAGCACGTATATTAACACTACTCAACGCACAGCCACCAACCCATCGCTACGCACCACTGCGGTCCCCAATAACGCACTGATGATGTCATCTAGACTGGTGATGAAACGTTTGCAATCAGATTGCCCAGCTCAGCGAACAAGCCAACTACCAGTAATACCACGAGTCTCTTAATCTCTTTATTTCGCGTATGCGTGCTCTTGATGAGCAGTGTCTACGCGAACCACTCTATAGAAATCGGCAAAAGCGAACCTTCAAGTGAGCTGTCAATCACCACTCTCGTTCCACGAAAGTATGGAACGCTGCAGCATTGATTAGGGATCTTATCAAGCAGGGAATACTGGATTTTTTGCCGGCGCTAAAGGATGTACCAAGGTATTCATCATAGTAAAGAGGTTTGGATTTCGTAAACAAAATTTTTAATTTCTCCGGGTGAAACTACTATGCCAAGAACCAAGCACCCTTTCCAAACAGTTTTTTTGAGACCTTGTTTATTGAAAAAAATGTGGATGAAAATACGGCAAACACGGAAAAATTCAAACATAAAACAATTGCCATACACCTGTACGCAGGTTGTCATTCTCACGATGTAAAATATGATTCCTTTGTTTTTCGTAGTTTGGCAAGTTTTCCAAAACGTGCTAACCAATGAGCCAATGCGGAAAAGGACTACACTCGTAATTTCATTATCAGCCTGTGTGGTATCAGAATTCCTAAATAGTTTTAACTCCTAAGCTATAAAATATGATTCCTTTGTTTTTCGTAGTTTTGCAAGTTTTCCAGAACGTGCTAACCAATGAGCCGAGGCGGAAAAGGACCACACTCGTGATTTCATTATCAGCCTGTGTGGTAGCAGAATTCCTAACTAGTGAATAGTTTTAACTTCTAAGCTACATGGCATCATCCGCCTCTGAAAAAAGCCCTCCGTCATGACAATATAAATCCACGCGCGAATCATACCGTTCCCTTGGCTCTGAGGAATGACGAGAAGATATGATTAGCAGCGTGATAGGAGATTTAAGTTGCACTTGTTGCTACCTACAAATAAATCGATTTCCATTCACATACAGTGTTTCAGAGTTTTCCAAGCAGCACATAACCGAAGCCGCCTTTGGAGAGCAGATACTTTCTAAACGTGTCTACATATTACAGTCGGAGCATGTTCTGCAACTTGGTCTAGTTAGCCTGAAGGAACGGATTTTAACACGGAGATTACGTCAACCTGTAGACAAATACAACCTGGTTGTATGAAATCCGTCAGTCAAATATGTTGCATGCTGACGTTCAATTGTTTCGTTTTGTCGAAATCCGAGATAGTGAGGTGTATTTTTTTTGATAAAAGACTACTTATAAAGTTGCGCAAGAGTTTCCGATTGTCGTTCACTGGTCTTGTACTTTCCAAATCTCTACGTAGGTGTATTTTCCTGAATTATCCTCAGAACAAAAAGGACTTCACTATGTCGAGCCAGTGGGCCTTCTCTGCGCGCCACATTTTTAAGGATACCAAGGGGACTTCTGATGATTTGAAGGTTTATACATTGGCATGCAATTCCACAGTCGTGAAATGCGGCGCTAAAGAACGAGCGTAAAACGTCAATCGGAATTCAAACATTAATCAAATCGGAATCGTTCAGTATTTGCTCAGTTTAGTGACTGGGCAGCTAAGTTCTTCCATGTCAGCGAGCCGCTTACCTGAAGGATACGACGTGAGTTTGCTGTACGATTTGAACCATATCATCGATTACTACGCCTCAAATCAATAGCAACCTGCATCGTTGAAGTATTAAAACGGTATTGTGAAGGAAGTGAATGCCCTCAGTAGATGTTTCAAACAAACACCGCAAGGCAAAGTTCATACATCTTTGCCCCAAAATGTGGTATCGACTGAATTAAAATTTGAGCATTGTCAACCAAAACTTGAAGGTTAAAGTAATAATTGAAGTCAAGTGGGATTATTGCTGAGGAACGTGGCACACGTAGAAATTGTAGTGGAATTAAATAAAGGTATGGAAAACTGTCTGTAACATTTTCTGTTTCATAGAACCCTGACGTAGGTCGATGTACCATTGTGTACCATCCCATCGATGTGGACAGAAGAACCTCACGTGTAGTTTCCGCAGTTTAAATGACATACATTGGTGGAGTTTCACCTAACCGTCGTATCGTATGCAGCAAATCATGAGTTTAAATTTATTTCGTCACGTAGCCGTCGATGTGGTATTTGTCCGCTTTTCTTAATGTGAGACTGAGGGTGGGTGTTAGGGTTCCCGACCGGATTAATTGACCGGTGGGACTAGTCCGATTCGAATTGGGTAATCCAGACTACTCTGATGATTCTGCACCAATATGGGATGGCACCAGTCTCAAATTTTGATTTTATCAGAGCTCTTCAGCATTACATTCGTTTTATTGGTAGTCCCGCAATGGGAACCCGGGCATTTGGTGCGCGGAAAAGGAATATTACAACAGTTTTTCAGCGCCTAAACGGTTGACTGTTTTGCCTCACACTTTCGACGACAACCTAATTGGTCCGTGTTGGTTTTGTCAACCGACTTACCTGCCTGTCAGAGCTTCCCGGATAGGTAGCGCCACAGACACTTGAAAACCATAGGACAATTTGTGATTCTTTGTCGGCCTTTCTGGCAGTTGTAGAACTTGCACGCGTATGGCTTTTGCTTTAAAAGTCCTACTGCTGTCCCGGTGCAATTTTTCTGGTAGGCATAAACCAAAAAGTGGGTCACTGAATTCGCGTTCAATCAGGGCACATCATCAATCGGGACAATTGCCAGGTCGTCACCGTTTTAACAACTGATCGGCCTCTATCATGTGCCAGAAATGTGGGGTTTAAACCGCTACGCGGTCAGGGAAATACACTGTTGAAGAGCTCCAATAGGAGAAAAACACAAGTCCAATGCTTTCCTCTTCGGTGTGGACTCGCTAAGACACTCGAGCCAAGAAATAGTTTAGGCTATTCAAAAGAGTAACGTAAATGTGAATTTTACGAATCTCGCATCTTTCCAAAGGTGACCCGGAATATGTGATTCATCTATGGTCTGAATGTAGAACAGACTTTGGGTGTGCCATTAACATGCTGGTGTGCCATCAGCGCAGCAGGCAAACTGGACAAAAGTTAGTCCGATCAGTGCCAACAAATTTCGGCACCGGTTGACCGAATGACTTTGGAGACTCACAAAGGGAACCAATTACCGAGGCCCAGATAGGACCAACAGAAAATACAAAGTAGAACTGAATCCAGGGGAATTTATTCCAGCTTTTGTCGTTGCAAGCCTGTGGCAAACCTTCAGACAGGCGGCATGCTCCATTAATTTACCGCCTCAGCCACAAAGTGAAGTCACTGGCGGCCACACTGCCTTTCAAAAATAGGCTGGCAACCACAACTGTTTAGCACTGAAAAAAATGTAGCTACCGTTATCACTTTTATTGCCTCAAGTAAGTAAAACATTCGAGAAATACACTCATTTGCATATCAATTTGGTTTTTGCGAGAGACTCACCTGGAACCCAGCTGAATCTCCCGTTTGTGATGTTTTCAGGCAACTGAATGTGCTGCACCAGGCCGCCTCATGTTCCAGTTGCTACGATATTCGAGATATCGTGCAGCACATTCAGTTGCCTGAAAACATCACAAACGGGAGATTCAGCTGGGTTCCAGGTGAGTCTCTCGCAAAACCAAATTGATATGCAAATAAGTGTATTTCTCGAGAACACTTCAACTCATTCGGAGGTATCCTTAGGACAAAGAGCTCCTGGCTTTGCGTCAAAACGTCGCGTATAACACTTCTTCTAACGCCAAGGATACGACTGGATTTATTTTGATAAAATGAGTAGTCGGACACCGATTTGCCCGACTGAAGACAAGGGTTGCTCAAAAGGGACGTGTAACACTTGGAGTGAGTACTTCAGCTCCATCGTTTGTTTGTCTGGCGCTTTCAGCAACCGAAGTGTACCTGATCTTCCTCACATTACCGTGACATATCTGAACGTCAAAGAGACTTGGACGCTTACTTACAGATTGAGGTAACCACAATTTTGGGAAGATTTCTACTCCCTCATTATTTTTTGCTTGTGAACGAAACTAACTTCCGTCTCTTCAACAGTTTGTCCCTTTCTGCCTCAATAACAAGCGAATGTTTCTGTTCATCCTTAGCATTGCAAGCCAGTATGACCGTCGCCAATTCCTAGGTTCTAATAAGGCTACCGGAGACTGCCCCTTAAAGGAAAGTTTTTGTCGAAAAACCACCCTTTTGCTAGGTATCTCTTCAGCATTCCAAGGACCGTTGATTTTTGGCTATAAGACTTTGCGGAACTTCCAACGGCTTCGTCTCACTCTTCACTGACCTATTGGGCGAGACGGCTCAAGTGATTAGGGCGCGAATTTACTGACCAGAAGGTCCGTGGTTCGAACCCGACCTCTGCCTCTCGACCCGCCCCTGTCTAGGTTTCGGCAACCTGGCAGTATCCCAGCCCTCGTGCAACCTTCGGGTGGCATGGCAGTTAGGCACCGAAAGGGTGCTACAGCTGAACGATCACTGACCTATTCACTGAAAGCGTGTAAGTGAATGATACAAGTTTTGGAACCTGAATGGCCCTGGAATTATTAAACCCAGTTTTTCAGCGATATGATGGTGGCAGATTGGTCTCAAATGCTAACAAAACTCCATCAATATTAAGTTTCGCCCATCTCTATAGGAATTTGGTTTACAAGTAACTTAATTTCGGTTGCTAGTCGCTGTCTAGTCGCTTTATAAACTCAGGTTTTGTCGGCCCTATAAAATGAGATGCGACAATCAGATTCCCGAGCCTTTTTCAACAACCTTGAAGACTTTAACTCATGTTTCGCACGAAATACATAACTCCCACCACGAGTTAAGCTCTCTGAGCCTATGGATGGAAGTTTAAGTACCATGGGTATGGCGCCTATAACGACCGGAGAAGAAGATAACATCATTTGCGAGAGATTCAGCTGGGTTCCCGGTGAGTCTTCCGTCAAAACCGAACTGGTATGCAAGCGAGGAGCGGTGCAAACACGATCTTAACATGGTGATGAAAAGTGAAGTTGGCAAACAAATCCGCTCAGTAACCCCCTCTATTGAGAAATCAGTGAATATTCATGTCCCCATTCGCCGCTAACTGAATCATGGTTCAAAAAGTAGGGGATTTTGGCAGACACTGAGTAAATAGAACGGTAAAATAGTCGGCAGATGAATCAGCTGGGGAAGCGCCAGCCTAGTCCAGTTTGCCATTACGTAACAAGGGACGAGAATCAGAAAGTTTGCAAACTGTTTGATGCTTGCTCTATAACAAGTGTCTCCTGTCAGCTTTTGCTTGCCGGTCAAAAAATTGCTCGGTACTCGTTAGTTTTGGGTGCGGAATTTCCGGGGAGCTCTTTGAGCGTACGTTTTGTCACTCGGATTGTTTGCATTTGTCTTGAATTAACTTCACGGTTATCCTGTCATGGTGAGTAGATTCGTTTATCTATCTATCTATCTTCTATCTATTTGGGACGGACTTCGATGGCCAATTCGAAAACCTCTGTAAGGGTCGAACTTGGGTCGTCAAAATTGCAACCCACCATCCTGTCCGCCCTGCTGTATGGGCTATAGGTATCAGGTTTATAGTACCCGGCTTTCTCGGCTTACATTGAATGGCTGGCGATATAATCTGTTCAAACTAACGAATCCAACAATACCCGCAGCTGCAAACACCGAGTTCATTTTTCGTGATGTGTCCTAGTAAATGGACTACAAGTCTGTGGTTCGGATTAAAATCTCGGCACCTCGGCGGCTCCTGTCTGAGCTTCGGCAACCTGGCACAATCTCAGGCCTCGTGCTTTTCTCGGGTGGTATGGCAGCCGAGCCCCGAAAGGGGGTTACAGCTGAAGGATTATTACCATTATTTACTGCTAAATATGTATGCATATGCAGTTAGCGACAGAACTGATATCCTGGTTGCTGGTTTTTGGAAGATTCCTGTAGAATGCGTCCCGGAGCAAACATTCTGGTGAGTCCGCACCAAAGGGGGGAAGCACTGGATGCGAGTTTTGCTCTTATTAGAGCTCATCAGCGGTGCATATCCGTGGCCGTGCCGGGGTTTGAACTCCGCACATCTGACATGCGAGGCGAGCGCTTTACCACTACTCCACTAGCGCAACCTGGACTAACCCGAATTTTTACGTCTGAACAGGGGAACATGTTCGCGCTTGAGTGATGTGGGCGGAAAGCCCGACGCTTCCATCGACTACCCAGCAGCATATCTTGGTTGTGTAAATCGACTGGTCCGCCAGTGAGGACTTCCCAGTCAGACAGCATCACAGACGCTCAAAACCTGCTGGACACTGTTTCAGGTCTCGGTGGTTGCGGGTTAAAAGGGTTTAAATGGCTGATGAGCCCCAGGAAGAGCGGATTCCGCAATGGCGGTCGGAGAGTCTTGGGGAGCCAAATAAGTAGTATGACATGTCCAGAACAGGAACGCTAATTTGGTTTGCTATCTTTACGCAACCTCCACACTTCTGACGCACAAATAATAAAAATCCGGCAAAGAAGTCTCAACTGACAGTTTTAGAAGCCTTCTATCCCCAATTTCTAGCTAGCACTTTATGACAAACCAAATGGCGCAAAAATTAACATTGTTTCCACAGTACAGTGAGAAATGTGTCAGTAGCGTCGAAAAACGTCTTTTCAATCGGTAACATCTGTTTTAGGAATCGATCACCTTTAAATACTGAAAGTGCAGCCAATATTTCCAAAGCGCTCTGACGTGGGGTGCCAAGTGAAATGTACCTGAGTTGTACAGAAATGGCTTGCGAATGACCAGCAAATTTAGTCTGCGTTTGGCTGATTTCCATGAGAGGCTTTGTCCTGCGATTGCTCAGCTGTTGCGATGCTCTTCCGCCTATTCATAGGAAAACCGAGTAGTGGAAGTTAGCGCACTGGGTTTTATGTCCGACTCGAACGAAGGCAGATGTCTTCAAATGCATGCGTTATACTTCTCTGAGCCTAACACTTAAACTACTATGGCAACAAGGCGTTGAACGCTTTGTTTCACATCTCCGCCAACTTACTTTCTTCACGAACAGTCTAAAGAATGATCAGCAGTAAAAAAAATCGTCCAGCTGTAGCACCCTTCTGGTGCCTAAATACCATGCCACCCGAGTGGAGGCACCAGGGCTGCGATACTACCAGGTTGCTCAAGCCTAGACAGGGACGGGTCGAGAGGCAGAGTTCGGGTTCGAACCACGGACCTTCCGGTCAGTAAGTCCGCGCCCTAACCACTTGCGCCATTTTGCCCCCAGCAGAATGGGTGTTTTATCTCTGTAACGATGCGAATCCGTGATCTATATTTTACCAAATCTTCCGTAACAAATATGATAGAAGAACAACAAATTGGCACCACATGAGGCTGCCTCAAAGTCTATCTATTAAACAGGACCTTATGGCTGATTATAAAGCTGGTTTTCAAATCAGTCAACATGAACCTCGATGCGTACGATCCTGAGGGCCATCTGTTTTGTGGTATCGTTAATGCTAGAATGCGAGACAAGAATGTCCCATCATTCATCGCTCGTTCAGTACAGCATCAATTATTTATAGCGTTTGTATTGGATCTTAGCTATGAGACCTTATTTAAGCGATGCCAGGGGAAACGAACGAATTTAGAGGCAAGAAAAATCGATAGCTCCATCGTTTATGCAATTTTAATTTTTGGAACACCTATATTTATTGTGAACTAGAAAATGGATGCCCCGCTTTGTAATAGACAGCCCTTTTTGTTCAAAACATTACTTACGTACGGTTCCTGTGTTAGCAATAGCCCAAGCCACGTTAGCTTTGCTCAGAGGAAACAGGATGAAGACAGGGTCAAATTTAACCAGAGATCAAGCCCAGACTTGCTGTTTTCGACAACAGAATGCTTTGTATACTTGCGAAGCCAAAGCACACTTAATCACGTATGATCACAGCACTATCGGAGTGTTGTCCAAGTTCCGCCCCCGATCTGACGGCCAAACAAGGATCTTTGCCCAGAAACATAGAAGTTATCAGCGTATTCTGACTACCACTCGCTTGCCATGTGGCTGAGGACACTCCAAAATGCTCCCTTCTTACTTACCCGGATATGTGTAGTTTGTACGAACACCTGTAGTTGAGTTCAGGTCGTTTCACCCTCGTTATACCTGAGACGAAGTCAAGAAAAGCACTATAGAACCATGGACAGAACCAGGACCAAAGAGTAAATCAGGCAACAGACTGCTAATTAAAACAAAACTCACCTAAAGTTACTCTGAATATTTGTGGAAAATATTTGGGAAACATTTTGGAAATATAGGATTGAAACTGGAGAATTAGCGTAAACACGACGAGCTTCAATCAGTTTAACAAAGCTTTCAGCACCAAATGCTATAGTGTTATCCTTTCGGACATGTACACGTCACCGGAGAATCCAAATTTCAAATCAGTAAGGTTGATTTTTATCAACTTGTTTCAAACTGACAAAACTAGTCGAATAAATTGAACTGGATAACGATTTTTTTTCTAGTGGTGCTAGGATGCTGTGCTCCAAAACTTTCTGTTCTGCTTAGCTAAACAGCCTCCCCACCTGGTGATCCGCCCATCTTTCTATGTTGTCGTCTAGAAAATGGACGGCCCGCTTTGTAGTAAACAGCCGTTTTTGCAAGCTCACCAAGCTATATATTGAGGTCAGGAAATGGAACATGGTTTTAGACCCTTTCAAATAGGATAGCTGGTTGTATTGTTTTTTCTAAGGAAACAGAACTCCTCTGCACGAGGTAGTTTCTAGTTGGTTGTAAGCCCAAAGTTTTTCAAATGAGTCTCATGGGTTGCCTTCAGCGTTATCTTAAGTTTACCTACAAGAGGAAGAATGTCGAACAAAAGCCAAATTGACACCGTTTTGGCAATAAAATCTCCCATGTTTCAGAAGATTATTTTTGGAGAGCAGGTTTTCGATTTGTGTCAGTGGCAAGAAATGTAAGCATTTTTATGTAAAACAGTAAAGAGTTGCAAAGTAACTTAAACCTTTTTGGGATATTGACATTGTTGTAAAGCCCAAAAAACATGAAAACTAGGCGTACATTTCCAGTGGCGCAATTCACAACCTAGTCCGTAGTCACTGCTGTTGTTTGTTTCTTCCAGGTCTGGGAAATGTTTTTTCGGCCAAATGTTTCAGGAAATTTTTTTGGATAAAAATGTGTCTAATCTTTCAGTATATTTTGAAGATTAGTGTTGCAAATCGCAGTTGACTTGACACCGGTTTTCTCTCGTCAACTCACGTGGGGCGAGGAACTTCTTTGCTTGCCCTCGAATTCTCGGTGATAGTGGTCAGGTAGACTGTGGTTAATAAGCCGAATGTCGTCACTCAATGCAAGTGTATTGTCCGTTGTTATCCGTTGGTCATCTAACCCAGTCCAATTAAAATTTTCTCTCTATATCGCAAACATCTCAAATACAATCAGTCGAATAACTAGTCCGACATGTGTAACGATGCTGCTGCAAAGCTCGGATGAGTTGTTGTATAGACAGCCTATCTGTTTTGAAAAGCCCTGTTTTCTTCTCTATATATGGTCCAGGTCACGACTTTACCTGACACCTGGTGTATGACAGGTTTATGATGTTTTTTAAGCAAATAGATGAGCAGTGTATTACGTCTTTATACGTATCACGATATCTCGAATATCGTAACGTGCAACACATTCAGTTGCTTAAGACATCATAAGCTGAATCCTTTCACTGAACTATCTCGGACCCCTCGCTCTGAAATGAGCATCCATGATATTTGGGAAACAATGAGAAAACTTACGTAGCAGTTACATCAACCAAATCAGCTGACTGATTGCACAATGAACTTTAGGTGAATTGCGTGATCTTGCTCGAAACAAGCAAGTGCTACACGAATGGTCGTTGACGCTTAACAGATCATCCATTGTCTTCTGGCTAGAATGGCTCACGATCATCAGAAGAGTTGGGCGCCGCCACAAAATCGGACGCTCCTAAATGCCGCATTAAAAAATAATGCCTTGTAAGCTTTGATATAAGTTAGCCAAATCAAGTAGTCTGAATGTGCAGCTTGATACCAAAAACAGCCTACTAATCAGGATAGATTGAGATGCGGCAAAAAATATTTTAAAAAATCTGGCCTCCCCAGGCTGTCGTTGGAAGATCATCATGGTTTGCGGCTTTCCAGAGGTAAACGGTCTGTACATGATTTGCACATACACTGTCCTCATTGTCACATGACTTGTCCTCGTGAGCATTTTCATCACTCCCCTCACTGTTTTACAATTAGCTGCGAGGATTTGTTGACATATTTTCAGAATATTAGCAGTAACTTAAGCCACGTTAGCTTTTCTCAGAGGAAACAGGATGAAGACAGGATCAACTTAACCAAAGATCAAGCCCAGATGATGGTGTATACTTGCGAAGTCAGCGCACATTTAATGCGTAGCAAATGACTCAGTCCTTTCGAAAAGCTTGATAAAAGGGAGAAAACGATAAGTTTACTCCGTCCATTATGGCTGGATCCAGACAATTCAAGCTTGTTTTGTATATTCGCGTGGTGAATGTCCCTCTGTGGCTCACAAATGCTACTCAAGTATCTCCGGGTTTCCTCCAAAATTCTTTTCGAGGATATACGATGAATTTGGCAAGGATATTTTGCGTCTGATGGCACACACTTTCACACCCAATGAATGGTCTTCAGCACTAAATCCACTTCTCTCTTCAACCTGCATGAGTTAGTAGATTTACCAAACACAGATGGTGTGCAGCTAAGTGTAGGCATTTTCAGCAGACCAGACTCCTTTCAATTTGACCTCCGTGTAAAATGAGTGCCACGCCTACCAACTTCTCAGGTTTTAACTGTCATTTTCCAGAAGTTCCGTCCAAAAGTGCTTAAACGAACAAGCGAACCCACGACGGGTTTGTGCAGTTGAATTTCACTCTAATCGCATCCACCTTGTCATATGCAATTTTCTCCGTGGCGTCTCGTTTTTGTAATCTGGTGTCCGACGTTTATCCAAAAATACCTTACTTTCCCGTCGGCCTGACCAGTTTCCTGCCTCGTAAATGAATACCGTGATAGAGAGGTCACGGTTACAAACATGACAAATACGTGTGCAGTTGTAAGTAAGGACAATTGGAGGGGGGTTAGATCTGCATTGGTTCTGGAAATAACGGCGGTCACTGAGTCTTCTAAGGAGCATCAGAATCGCGTCAACTCATCACGAGAGAGGATCTACCAGTTGATCTGAAAAGAATACAATGAAAGTTAAAGTCGTTCAAGTCTCCCCCACATCCGGAAAATTTTTTTCTAGGCTCGTCCGCTGTTGATGGTATTTTAACAGAACTAATGCGCCGGCGAATCCTCATCATGCATGGGTATTCTGCGATTTTTTTCCACCCCAATTGTGTGCCAGGCCCGTTTCAGAGCTTTTCATTATACATTATCCAAAAATCTTTCGTCCAAACATGTCGAAACTCGTGCAGAAAATAGTGCTGCACGATATTGTACAACAACCTCCCACTTTCCCTGGTATCTTCTAGTTCACTTTCTGGAACGGTTGCAGTCAACCAGGCGATATAGTTTCTCCAGTCCAGTTACTTCGATAAACGATGTTCATTCTGCAATTTTTTATTCTTTTTTGTTATAGCTGTACTAAATAGACTTCAGGCGACTGGCCTTCTTCATTTGTGGGCTGTTTATGTGAGTATGTTTCAATTTGAGCTTCACACCAACCAAGAAAAATCGTTTTCCACTATCGATTTCTACAGGCATTTTAGTGCACTCGTTCCTGTCACGTGGTACCGGCATGCAGTCATTAGATCGATTTTACCAGTACGTAACTAACAACGCTTCCCCATCAGAAAAGTGTCTCTAGAGGTTTGCTTTTAAACCTTTCTATTCTGTTGTCCTCCATGGTTTTGAATTGTTCTCTCGTCGTTCTTCAGAGCTGCTAAAGGGTGACTGCCCTAAACTTGGGCAGAGTCCTCAGTCACTAGCCTCATCTGTTTCTCAAACACTGTTATTTTTGTGTGCTACCTTTCCGTTCTCTTTCACTTCAAAGTCTTGGACAGAAATCCTTAGTCAGTTAGAAGATGCTTACTCACATGTGTATATTTATACTCTACTCTTCAGGATATCCGCCCTCTCTATTAGGTTCGTCAAATCATCAACAGGGAGAACCAGTGTACGGAATTTCCGGGGAGCTCTTTGAGCGTACGTTTTGTCACTCGGATTGTTTGCATTTGTCTTGAATTAACTTCACGGTTATCCTGTCATGGTGAGTAGATTCGTCTGTCTATCTATCTATCTATCTATCTATCTATTTATCTATCTGTCTATCTAAACCATATATACAGTGTGTATATATATCTGGAGCTCACTTCAATAAAAGCGCCGTCTATCTAGCTGTTCACTTCTGAAAAACTAAATAAAAGTGCAATGTAATCTCTTTTTCCATTTCTGATAAAAAAAACGGTGCATAGAGTTCGACTTCATGTAAATTCACATTTTTCCCGTATGTCAGACGGTTGCTAGTTAGTGTTTACATTATACATTACACAGTATTACGCATTTATCACATATTAGTAGCTAGTATGCCACGTAGAATCTGATTGACAACTGGGATTTCATTTTCCCATGTCAGAAAATAAAAAAATCGTGTAGCCGCCCCATCAATGACTGGCGGGTGGCGAGCGTTTATTTATTTTGGTCAATTTCTTGGCTTAACCTTTCATCTCCAGACCGTGAGCTTCAATCATTTGGTAAACATTCTTACAAAGTTTTATCACGCAACTGCAAGCAAATCTCCGTAAGCCTGTGACGATGCGGCTAACTCTTACGGGTGCATTCTGTCGATTTTTGTCAGCCCCAGGTAAAAAGTCGATCTCCTTATTTTCATAAAGGAAACTACTCCCAGGGTTGCTGAAAATTCTTCGAGAGCACATGACCGGTTTCGCCCTTCTTGGGGCTCATCAGGTAGGCGCAGTCCCCGAGTTTCCGTCAATCTCATGTTCTACTTGAACCCAAATTGGACTGATTTTGATATATACACTCATTTGCAGATCAATTTGGTTTTCACGGGAGACTCAAGTGAATCTCTCGTTTGTGATGTTCTTCAACTAAATGTGCTGCACACAGGTCACCTCAAGTTTCAGTCGGCACAATATTCGAGATACCGCAGTATATTTTAATAAAGGAAACTACTCACAAGGTTACTGAAGACTCTTCGACTTCCCACGACCGGTTTCGCCCTTCTTGGGGCTCACCTGGTAGGCACAGTATCTGAGTTTCCGTCAACCTTATGTTCTACTGTGATATCTCGAATATCGTGCCAACTAAAACATGAGGTGGCCTGTGTTGAAAAACATCATAAACGAGAGATTTAATTGCGTCTCCCGTGAAAACCAAATCGATTTTCAAATGAATGTATTTGTCGATCAGGACTATTCAAGTTCTTACTTGCTTACTTGGTTTCAGCAGCAACAAGATTTGGCAGCAAATAGAGAACGGAGGTTTTTAGTTTTCCCCTCAGTTTTGATTGTCTGGTTCGCAAAATTTGCATTCCGAATGAACTACATACATAAAATGCTGTCAACAGAATTCAGCCAAGCACGATAAGTTATCTCAGCATTCAAGTTTAAGGTAACCTTCCATGTGTTCCGTATTTCGGTTCTGACTCTGCGAACAAGTCGCAAAAGCATACCAGAGACAAGCTTGTAACAGATATTGGTCAGTTTGATAGTAACTCAAGTGAAGGTCGTACAAACGAGTTCGTCAAGTCTGTCTTATATGCTACCCCATTTCGCGTAACTTTACGGCAGTCTGGTAGCTGGAGAGTTTTCGCAAGTTTGTTAAAATCGGCTCCTCGTGCAGCACGAACGATTAGATTCTTCACTGTTCTCCACATTTGGATAGTAGCGTGGGGATTAGAGCAAAACAACCTTGTTGAAATTCACACGGATTTCCTTGGGTTGTGCAGGCTTCTTACGGTGTCTGACTCACACCGCGTGTGTGAGTGACCGGATATGACAAAAAAGGGGCGCTGTTTGGCGACGAGCCACGTATGTCTCCACCGACCAGCACTTTGTGAAGTTGGATCTACTGAAATCTGACACATCAAACAGCAATAAATGACTTCCTTGTTGGCTACACACTCAGATTTTAGACTACCTCCACCAAGTTGTGCGTAAATTAAGTGACTCATACAACCATCTGTTGTCGTTGTCGCTGTTCACTGGGAATTGTCATTACCAAAGAAGGAATGTCAAAAAAACATTGAAGTTGTTTTATGTTTTTTTTGTCGTAACTTTCGGCAAAAAATGTCCCACGAGCAGACAGAATAGGAAAACAATTGAAATTAGGCCCACCTCGGTTTTCTCATGGTTTCTAAAACAGGGAGACTGGGTTACAGCAGTCAGGTGGACTGGTCTGCCCACAGCATGTGTTGGTTTCATCCCATGGCCTCTACTAGCAATGTTTATTTTGGCAGTCCGCCACCAAAGTGAACGAATTTTACGTTGCATATGAGAATGTATTTCACATCTCGAGAAATACACTAATTTGCAAATCAATTTGGTTTTCACGGGAGACGCAATTAAATCTCTCGTTTATGATGTTTTTCAACACAGGCCACCTCATGTTTTAGTTGGCACGATATTCGAGATATCACAGTAGAACATAAGGTTGACGGAAACTACATGTATACACGTAATGCACTATCATAAGGTTGCTGTCGAAGAATTTTCAGCAACCTTATGAGTAGTGCATTACGTATTTCACATCTGTTTTTTTTCACTCGAGATTGATTGTACAATTAACGATCGGATTTGGTTTGGTCAATGAAAGCCTTCGTCAACAGTGAGAACCGAATGTACCGGGTAAAAGATCGATAGCTGGGCATGTTTTAATGAACAAGAGCTCAGGTAATGAATCCTCATTGTGCACGGTCTTGAAGAAGGTCCTTTTGAGGTGTCAGATTTTGTTCCAGCTTTTGTTAGATTTCGTCCTGCATGCGAATTCAGTTTTTTCCCAAAGGCTGAGAGAAGGTGTGTAGCCTTTCCGTTCTCAGCTGAGAGCACCAAAAGTACACAGTTTCCAAACCCCAGAGAATTTCGACTCTGCGGGCCTCAGACTGCGAGTTGAACACCAGACAGTTCTACTACAACCGGTTGGTCAGTAGTGTGATAAACTTTCACTTAGCAGAATCTAGTATCACTCGCTGTTCAAGCAAGTTACTCAAATCGATTGACCACGTGGTCAGGTAGAAACTCGCTCCTCAAGTGATAGCTCCCAAGTTGGAAGGTTCGCTTGACCGATGAATTACCTTTCCGTCTAGGCTATTGTAGATAATGGAGAATCTTTGAAATTTTTAAATCTCCCCGCGCTACCAGCAGATCGATTTTTTCGTTAGAGCACCCAGCCTCTGTTTACTTCGTTCACCAATCAAGAGAATCAAACTGTGTGATCGTCTGAGGAGATGTCGTGCTACTACTAGCAGAATTAATCGATGTCTTTCTATACACAGCAACGCAGATGAGTACAGTTCGCCTTGTATTATATGTCTTGTCACGATGTCACCCAATGTAGACAAGACTTGAAACAGTATAATCTCGATGGAATTGATCGACCGAGGCCTGCGATGGATCTAGTTTCCTTGCCTAAATCTCTGTCATTGAATAAAAGTACGTTGACAACGGTAGGATTACCGTGAAGAGGTAATCCCAGGTAGATTATCAAATGTAAACTAATAAATCGGCTTGCAACCCAAATTGCACTGATGAACTGTCCGTCTATAAATTTGGCGAACACTATACAGCGAGAAGTTGTGTGATTATGGGAGGGGGGGGGTTACACGGTTATATAAATACCTAACCATCTACCTATCCTGTCTTAAGGTTTGCTTTGCCTTGATTCCGGAGATGTTATGTATGTACACTTTTGCTGTCAGAAGAACCGTATGTTTCAGTGGACACATTCAACTTGTTAAAATGCAGCTAAGTGTTAGATGATGTTGCTGAATCAAACCTAATTTCATGGCTTTACCGTTTTTTAAGATATTTTATCACACCTTATAGGCAATATCAACGCCTTAAGGACAAACCTGTGAATCAGACAACATTACCTTGTTCTACATTTTGACTACACTTGTTTTGCTGTAAACTTGCGCCGAGTTTCATCCCCATGGAGTTGGATGGATCAACTTCAAAGAAGTCGCCTGAACTTTACTGAAGTTAGTGAACTGCTTGAGCTTCCGGTCAGTTCTGTACAGGTAAGACAAAACCATGTCCATCCGATAATTTACTCAAGGGCACAAGGATATGCAATTAGAATGGATGAACACTGCTTATGCTTACACCACTAGGGTATTTTACATCATACTGTATAGTAAAAAAACACTTCAGCACCCTAACAAATCGTCCGGGCGGTACCTCAGGTTCCATCTTTGAAGATACGGAACCTAATTTTTTGCTGACAAAATTTTTTTCCTGAATTTCGGTTGATGGTCACTCAACAAATAAAACCATTCTGTTTTGTCGGGAACATTTTGGAACCGGTGATCTCTGCTTTGTATGGGCATTTTACACATCCGCACACTGACCTCATCACAATCTTCAGCTGTAAGAATCGCGTACTTGCCACACAGTGGTTATATTTGCCACACTTTCGTTCCCGATTAATTGGGGCGGATGGGGTAGGCATCTGCTGCTTGTGTTTGCTTGCCATTGTGTGCTCTCTGCGTACGTGGCACATGGCGTTGAGTGTACATTCTTGCCATTGAATCTCACACCAGACCCATTGCGACGGACACTTTGTGCCTGATGTGCGAGTCTTGACTGTGCTAGCGCTTACCGCGCCTTGAAGAGCATTCAGCATTGTTTGTCCTTTCTTCGGTTGTTGGACTTTACACGCGTGTTTCCATACCGAAATTCTTACGTACGTTGGGATTCATCTTATCCGACTAGACCTGTTGGTGGCATGACTTCGAATGAGACGTTTCCCTCTTTTATCTCATATTCTCCTGTAACCCTTTCGCTTGCATTCACTTGTGATGTCTGTGACCATGCTCTTCAAAAACAAACGATAAATACGGGGGGTGCTTCAAGTCCGGCCACCACGTAAGGGAGTAAGTGACCTACTGAATGGCAGTTGACAACCAGTCTATGACTGTTACATATAATTCCCAAACTTTCCTGTCTAGTCCATAGTTTCTCCGAGTTTAGTGGGGGAAAACTTGTTCTCTTTGGTTATTCTGAATACGTGAGCATTTAACGGGTCTCTACTCTGGAGCAGCTGGACGCTGATCTCCACGCTATTTGAAAATGCGACCCACCCTTGTTAACACACAGTATTAGCTTAGTAACTTCTAGGAATTTTCTGTCCGATTATTGGCTGTCTTGAAACTCGATTCCGTTCAATACTTTCTAGCATTTGATTTATCCGAATTCGACATTACGTACAGAATATCGCTAGCATCGGTGCATTTGGCTCGAAAAACTAAACGATCCGTTTTTTGAGACCCAATCAGCCCCATGTTCTAAATGAGTAAAACCAACTAAATGTCATTGACGATGAATCTGATGCATCAAAGCAAAAGTTGATGGTTTGTTCTGTCAGGCTTAGCGTGCTACGAACCAGTGGTGAAACAGAGGCCTCCTGCCCATTCATGTACCGGTTAACTTCGGAACTGCAGTTTTTCAGTGACGTGGTCAAAAATCTCGTCATGGAAAGGGTTAATTTGCTGTTTCTTTCAGGAATCTGGATCCGGCAATTTTCCGCACAAGATGAAAGGGTTTGCTTGTTTAAGCCCGGAAAACTGCACGGCGCCAAGTTGAGAAATTCGGCACGGAAACCAAGAAGAAAGTAGACAAAACAGGGTAGTAACGTCCGTTTGATTGTTCACGGAGCTACATAGTAGTAAAGACAGTTGTCCACTAATTGACCCGAAACTCATGCACGAAAATTTATGATGAAAAATAATTGTGCCAATGAATGTCGGACATATTTCGTTCCTGTTCGAATTAGATCCTTTAGGTTGTGCCTTAGAACCCCCCCCCCGGTGAAAGGTACCTTGGGATTGGGGCAATTCAAATGTGCCATTTCTGCACATCCATATTCCTTTAAGTTTTTGAGTAAATCACAAATTGATGGGCAGTTTATTTACAGTGGTTGCAAGATCAAACACACATCACATGGTTCAAGCAAGACACAGATCGATAGCAGTTGCCCATGAATGAAAATCTCAGCTAAACACACGTGTCAGATTCGCTTAGCAGAACAATGCTTCGATTGAATGATGGATTGAAATTTAAAAATGTGAGTTATTGGTTGTCGGTTCGAAAATTGTAGGGTTTAGAAGTTGGTCTCACCGCAAGTAGGTCAACTAAAAGCTGATTGATCGAGCTTGATTTCAGGTTGGACAGATTTATCTGGGAGATTTTAACCCCAAACAACACCATCATATCTACTTGTAAGCGCATTTCAGCGACCATTTTCAATTTTTCAGCGACTGTGCCCATACCAAGCGTTTTTATTGGATTCAGTTTGATGGTTCGTCTTTGTTAAAAGTTTGGTTTTTTTCTGACGTGTGCTGCTTGAGTAGTGCTAACAGGGACGTTTCTAAGGTAGGCAACCAGTGTTGATTAGCCTTAACACCTGTAAAACTCGAGTTCGCTATTTTTGCGTTGTTGAAAACTCACCAAAGCGATTGCTGTAATAAGGTCCACACTAGCGGCAGTAAATTTTAAAAGCGTTGAAAAGCGGTGTGGATGCAGCCGTGATGAGCTATTGACATGAGGTCGTTCTACGAAAATGCATGTAGGATTCCACAGAAGGACAACATAAGGTCTTTGGATCCAGGAGAGTTGACGTTCAAGATGGAATTTGGTGTAAAACGCTCGTGCAGATGACCAGGAGTTCCAGGTGGCTGAATTCAGCTCCGAACATAGCGCTGATGATCACATCTGATGGCTCACTTCGTTTTGAGTATATACTCAAAACAAAATGTACAAAAAATAAAATTCTAACTTCACTATAGGCAGGTTAGAGGGTTCAGATTTCCGTTTACCTATACGTAGCTCAGACGCAGAAAAAATTCTCAGGACCGTTGGAACGTGTATCTCATTACTCAACGAGCGGTTTTATATACATATGGCCAGGCGATTCCTGTGGTTTCTGTTATCAAAGAGTCAAGAGTTAATCACATTGTTGATCAGCTGATCAAGGCCTAAAGCTCAGATGGTCAAACTATCACCCGGGAGGTCTCAGGTTCCGTGAGGTTCACCCGTTGATGGTCCCAACTAAGAATGAAACAGCTGTCCGGTGCCTTTTGGCTTCACTTACAGGACAAAACCCTAATTGCATATTCAGCCAGCCATGTTAGACTTAGCTGGAAAACAGAGGAAATGAATCAAACTAAATAGCCCAGCTGTTGGACTGTCGATGATTTTTAAGAGCAAAGCGCCACAGACACATCCCAAACCGACCGCCAAAGCATTTAAGCACAGACAAACAAATAAATGCCACTCACCGCAATGTCTGAGCTAGTCAACGATTACGTTTGCGGCAGTTTTCCGTTAAGCGGTAGTCTGTTGATTCATTTATTGGTAAATGTCAAGCTGTCATGGGGAAGATGCAACCAGGCACTCGTTCTCAAGTGTATTTCGTCGGATTTAACTACAGGGTTGGCGCATCGTAGCAAGACTGTGAAAAACTAATTGGAACGTTTTCTGGCATGCACTCAAATTGTCAATGCAAATTAGGATGAAACGTCACACCTCTTTGCACTTTGAATGACCAGAACAAGTAAGTTATCGGCAACACCAGAATAGCTCTGCGTAGTGGAAAAAACCAAAGACCTTACATTTCATCATCAAGTAAAATCCAGAAGACTGATATACCTTATAATTTATAGGTGAGGAGAAATCCAGAGATCTGAAAGACGGTTCTCCTCCGAGAATCTAGGTTGGTGTCGTCCGTCAGTAGCCATCGATCGCCACTTACGAGGAACGATTTCAGACATGAAACATTGGCAAAGATTAAAACGTCGCTGTAGTGAACTTCATCATAACAAGCTATGAGTTACAATCAGTTGGCTTCCGCACTTCTGCTCCAGATTCGCAGGTTACGTTTTCGATCCCAAGACTTGCGCTGCAATCAATTTTTCCGTCATTCCCCCAAAATACTGTTTGTAGCCGGGACAAATGAATGTTGTTTTTTTAAAGTTCCAGGGTCAGAAAACGTTGGATTGTTATAACAACGTGAATAACTTGCGAGCTGCTATATTCTGACCCCATTTCGACAAGTGCACTCATTTGCACATCAGTTTGGTTTTCACGGGATACTCCAATGAATCTCTCGTTTGTGATGCTCTCCACTGTTATTCAGGTCAATAAACCAGCGATCGATTAGTTTTTAAAATCAGTGGTCGCACGCCTATTTTCAGCGAACGATAACGTAAAATTTACAAGTATGTTTACGGAAACATATGCAGTTTTACTATGCCATCAAAAGTTCAAAATTTAGCCCAAATGGTGAGTGGAATCACTAAGGCTTGAGATGATATATGTCGATTTCCAACAGTTGTATACCAAAGAGATTTCCACTGGTTCACGTGCTTACATGATGCAGAAATCTTCGCGTCCTGTTGCTTTCCGCTAACCGTTTTCCGCAGTTTATCTGATAACATAAAGTCAATAGCAAATTCTCGCCAGAAACAACCTCTTTAGTACCGCTGAATCGTTTTATCCGACTCTCAGAGAGTCCAAAGACCTCGAAAAATGTACCTGGAAAATCAATATTCTGGTTTGAATCATAAGACGCACGTGAGAACGCCTTTTTCGTAGAGATGTAAGTTCCACGCACGTTGTTAGTATTCCAAATAGTACGGTTTGCCGAAATTGGAAAGAGATCACTTTATCAGTCATGTACTTTCCTTCAAATTTTTCGGACCTCAAAACCTAAGGTCACTTTTCTGCATAGTGTACTCACACTCGCGGGTTTTCCGACTTTGCTATAATAGAGCGCGGACTACCAGAGAAGGCCATCGGCTGAAGGTATGAATGACCAACATGTTATCTCGATTCAGGGACGGTGTGTTCTACCTGAGACCCTATGGATGACGGTGGCTTGACAAATGTACACCCTTTGAATCAATCAGTAATGAGTAGCCGGTCGTATATACCTTACGCGCTAGTTTGTTTGATGGGACAACGTGCAACACACTTGGTGTGTTTGTTCAAAAGGACGTCATTTTGCTTCACACTGTGTTGAGCAAATTCGTCTCAAGCATCCTACTGACGAAAGAAATGATACCGACAGTAAAAAAGTAAGTTGGTTTGCACCGATATAAGGTGCTGCTGCTCAAGTCAGGCTTGCTGACGCCATTTTTCTTGGATCGGCTGAAAATCCACATATCCAACCAGTCAAGTTTCTAGAAAAGTCTCATTTTTCCGTGAATTTTCTTGCGGACCTTTAATCTCTGTATTCTTGAATACAGTTTTTTAGGGGGGGGGTGACTTTTCGTGTCTTCTCTTATGAAGAGATCGCTCCATGATAGTTCTTGGTAGTCCTGTGGAGGCAGAAAACGAGTAATGAAGTCATTACACCTGAAACGTTTTGGAAAACTATTCAGTTTGCACGTTTGTTGGAGTTTGATCTGACGAAATTTCTTGACTAACTATTGTTTTTCTTGGTAGGCTATTTCCATTTTTTTCCAATGACGTGGCGATGCCTTGTGGCTGCTGCTAGGCAGTTTGATGTTGACATTGATATGACTTCCATTCAGTGCTAATCCCCAACACTTCTTTGCACACCAAGAGTGAAGCGGAGTCTCTGAGTAAATATCCACTGACGTGGTAGTCGGCCGTGAGCCGAAATCCTCTGCTGTCAAGGTTAGGGTGGTTTTCGGCAAACTTGAGGAACTAGAGAACGGAGACCAAGCTGAGTGTCTGAAAGGTGACAGTTCCACCTACCCTCCCATACGGTATTGATTTGTTGACCGTAAATCGCCGCAACCTGTGACTCTTGATCGGCTTTCGCATGCACTACATGAAACGGATAATTTGTGTTCGCTGGACTGAACGGGTGCTGGACACAGAGGACCTCCGATTGGCGCGTTGTGTTGTGGAATGGAGGCCACGATCAAATTCGAGCGTGAATAGCTGATAGCTCTGCCAGGTGAAAGGTGACAGAGTTCCGAAGCGACTTCTGTCTGGTCATTTGAACGCGACAGACGAATGCGTCGATATTGGGGTACATTTTTCTCCGAAAGTTGCCAGAACCTATCCGTATGGACGACATGGAGGGAAATGTTACGAACTGGAGTTTCTCGCTTCACCGGTCGCCAACATCGAGCTAGAATAAGATGAAGGTTTCAATGCTGTTGAACTTGATTATCGAAGAGGCTGGATCTGCGACAACTGTGATCACGCTTAAACTGGTCGCATTGGATTGAGTGGCCACAGTGATCCATCGGCGACGCTTTGGCGGATAAGTGAATTTTACCAGATCTGCCTTAGCTTTTTGAGGCTATCAGAGAGGTAAACCTGCAATGGTATCAAAAGTCGGTTTCCACGCTCTTACAGACCAAAACTTAAGGAAGACAGGCACACTGAGAGATTTAGTGTGCCGAGTCCATGGTGATGCTAGAACAGGCTGCCAATGATCACCACGTGGAAGGAATCATGGGCAGTCATTAGCCGATCCGAAGCAGACACCACTGGATTCAAATACTCGGCTGCTGTTTTCTGTGTCAGGAAAGCCCGCTGTAGTGCTTTGCATCATTCGGAGTGTCAAACCTACAACGATGCCCGTCGTTGTTTAAACCAAACTGAAAAGTGCTGGCCAGTATATGTTTTTAGGTTGAGGTTCAGGCCAACAGACGACCTGCTGCATACCCGAATCACCCGGTTAATTGTGTCCAACGCCCTAAACAGAGGGAAGAGGTGTGTGAGTGAATATCCACCAAGGGACTCTGTTTTATTTGCAGAAATAAACGTTTTTTCTCGTTGCCATTTCAAATTTACCTTATATACATCGTCGTACATTGAACTATATGGTTTCGGGTTGTGATGTATGTATGTATGTGTTTCGTACGTTCATTTGCATTAACGATTTGGAATTTCCGAATTATTAGGCCGAAAAAGTTACCACAGGCAACTGTCCGTGACCATAGTTGTACAGACCTACATGAATGACGTTCGGAACTAGCTTACCATATGAGTGTGCCTAGAATGCGTAGGATAGCAGATGACCCATTAGATGCACTGTGGGACTTCACTGTCCAGTTGTATACACTCGAACTGAAAACCATGGCGAAACAGTTCAGTATGCAGATGACTTGATAACTGCCCTCACCTGTTCATCATACGGTCCTAACCTCTCCCCCCAATTTTTAACGTGTGCGATGTACATGCGGTTCTGCTGAAACCATACAGGACACCACCTTTAGGCGTTTCAGGCATGTTACCAATTGTTGCTATATCATGAACGTTTATTTTTGTCTTTTGGGCAAGCGGTTTGATCTCTAAGACAACCTATGAGAAAGTCAAACCCACAGGGGCAACAACGCCTCGCCTTGCCAAAAATCCATAAACCCAACTGCCCACTGAGGCCGATCCTAGACATGCTCAACACGCCCTATCACAAAATCGCACAGTGGCTCGCTAAGATGTTGGGACCAATACACCGACAAACGCGTCAATACGGTTTGCGTGGATTCAGTAAAAGACCTGGAACTGAAAGATTCGTTCATGGGTTCATTGGACGTGACTTCACTGTTTACGAACGTCCCTTTAACTGAAACGGTCAACTACATATGTAACTATATAGAAGCAAACAACTTTCAGTTGTCAGTTTCAGTCAACGAATTGCGAGAACTCCTCCTGCGATGCACACTGGGTGTGCAACTGCTGTTCAATGGCATGCTCTACCGTCAAGTTGATGTCGTTGCCATGCCACTAGGCTCAATTCTAGCCGACATTTACATGAGTAAACTTGAAAATGGTCCCTCAAAAGCTAGCATAGAGAAGACGCAATACTCTGTCGATGAGTGGACGACATCCTCGCGCTTGTGAACAATAAACGCGAGGTGGAATCGCTCAATAAGGTTCAATAAGGTCCACACCGCCATGCAATTCACCTCGGAAGGAAAAACTTCCTAGATGTTGACCTTGAACGACGTCACGATGGTACACTGAAACGATTGGTGTACCGAAAACCTACTTGCTCCGCGCAATACCTTAACTAACTTTGACCATTTCGTGCCACTAAAGCAGAAACGGAATCTGATCCACAGCCTAACTAACAGAGCGACGAAAATATGTTCTGACGACACGCGGGAACAACGTTCTGAGAGACAACGAGTTCCCCGAAAAGTTCATTTGAACAGGGTAGTGGCCATCACCGTCACCGCTACAGTTAGAAGAAAAACCGCTTACATTAACCTCCCGCTTAAGGGACATATACCGGCCGACTTACTGAACGGAAAGCTTTTTACCAGTTTGAATAAAGTTTTCCCGGCCGCAACACTCCGAACCTGTGTTTTTTTAATCTCACGCCAAAAATAGTATCCTCATTCTCTTGCTGCTGTGCAGCGGAATAGATTGGACGCACGACTAGACAACTCGGCCAAAGAATGAAGGAACACAATCCACCCTGGCTAGCCTCTGGGACTAGAAGGACGATAAGCAGCTCACGGCGCACAACATGATACCCAGCCAAAGCTTCCGCGTCGTTTACAAGGCGCCGGCTAATCAGCCCAGATCAGTACAGCAACGCACAATCGCAGTGGCTGAAGCTGTCGCCATAAGACATCGCGACCCGATCCTTTGTCGGCAAAAACGCTTTGTTCGCGTGTTGTACTTGACATGGTCCAACTCATCCCTTCCAAACTTAGATCCTGTACTGAACACAAAGAAAGCTCTACCCGCGCTGACAAGCTCAATTCACCCTATTGGTGACCTAAACCACTTGTTCTTTGACAGGTAGCCAATGTCGTCTCTCACTCGATTTCCTGTTCATGTACACCATGCTCATCCAAATATGTTAAATACTGCTCTATTAACCTTTGCAACTTGAATAGACCTTGCCGAAAACAAGTTCGTTCACCCATCTTTGTTCTTATTCTAAGTGGGAATTTAGGAAATTCACTGTATCATTTGTTGAACGGTTGCTCCGAATTTAAGCGCGCAGTCTGGTTCGAGAGCCCAACCGCAATAATCAAGACGGCAATGTTGTGTATCGCAGCAACTGCGATAAACGGAATGAGTTCTGTGTTGAAAAAAATGGGAGGGCACTTTGCACGCAGATAAGGGAAAGTGACTATCAGTAGACATGATTCGTAGTCTCGAATTTCCATAACTGCGGCTCAGAATTCGGCAGTAAGTTATTCTAGGAGGCAGGAGATGATGGCATCCAAGGTACGAGCAAGAAGAAGGCAAAATCTCAAACAGCGTTTCGGAATAACGAAACTGAATCTAGTAGTTATTGCACGCATCAAGGAACGGGATCCCAGCATTGAGTAGGATGGATCCTGTTTCCTGGCCATTCTTGGGTTACTCAATCAAAACAGTCACCTACCCACTAACCTAAACGATCAACCAGTGAGTAGAGGTCATAAAACCATACACGTGAAACTAACTGGCAATGCATTACTTACAACCCCATGGTCCACTTCAGTGAACAAAGTTACGGGCAACTTTCATGACACTGCTGTTCCCGGTAGTTTAGTTTCCCGAGGCTTGCCACGCATTTGCAGAAATATCACAAACGAGAGATTCCAGGTGAGTCTCTCGAAAAACCAAATTAATTTGCAAATGAGTGTATTTCGCTAAGTTCGTGCAATTTGGTTTCAAGTAGCACATAAGGTTGATGGAAACTCGGGGACTGCGCCTACCTGATGAGCCCCAAGAAGGGCGAAACCGGTCGTGGGCTGTTGACGAATTTTCAGCAACCTTATGATTAGTACATTACGTATATACACGTATCGCGATATCTCGAATATCGTGGCGGACAACGAATCAAGAGTATTGGCTACAAAAATCCTCCAAAAATATTTCTCCTGACGGACTAATAATGACAAATACCGCACACAAAGGCGGCAGAATCAATAAAATCCTGATCATACGCCGTACGTCTCCCAAAAGACGCAAAGTGACACTCCAGTTTTGTACAACTAGACAGGAGTTTATAGGTCACACACTATTCCAGATAATATTTCCTCCGATCGAAGCAAAAAAATCTTTCGTGGTCTGCTTCTTTGACCGTTTAAACACTTGTTCATAAAACAAGAGTATTAGCATGACCAAACGAAGGGGTCAGATAGATGGCAGGTTTTTAGAAAAATGAAATGTAAACGAACAGTTTTTTTCCATAACTCGTATTCCAAAATTTGGGTTAGTTTGGACGAAGGAAGACACAAAAGTGTGTCAGAATAACGAGCATGAGTTCAATTTGGGGGCATTTTCAACTTGCCATTTGTGACCCAGTTGCTGTGGGCTGAATCGAGGTAACACCAACGGGGGATTTATCTAATGGATGAATGAAACCGTCCGTCTCCCCTGTCTGTTGACGGACATTTCCGTCGGCAGAACAGCAGCACCTGGAGCTGCAGTGGTTGTTTGTATGCACTCCGTATAGACGCGCTGGAATTGCCTCCAAATGGTTAAGTGCCAGTTATTATGCCCATAAAAGTCGGACTGGCTGTAGACATGAATAATTCAGGCAGTAATAGGACCACGGTAGGCAGTGGATAGACGAAAGGAACTCAATAGTGTTCTGAGAAATCAGCATGTCATCTGGTTCGTAGAGAGCGTAATAAAACTAAAGATACTATCAGCATGAGGAAAGCCGTTCGCTGCGAAGTCATTCATTAACAAACACGAACTAAGCTGTTACAAGTCATTAAGCGTGTAAGTAACATCTCATATGCACATAGTCTAAAACATTCTCACACCTCTTCTTGAATATTCCTGGATATTCGTTAACTATTACACAGTAGTAAACGAAGACTGCAAAGCGGTTTCTCAAGTTCCTCAATAAACTTCCCCGTCCATCGATGTGGGGTGGAGCTTGACCACTAACCATAGACTACTCGCATGGTTCATCAGTAGTATTCATCGTTACACTAATGATAACAATGGCAATTCGAGCATGGAGCTAAAAGCTAATATAACAGAAAAACGGTTTCAATCGGATGTCTTGGTACTGTTTGTTGATGATGCCTCTCTTCAAACATCATGTTGATCGCCTACCAGGTTGGGACACCTCCCACAAGGGATAAAGGTGTGGTTCGCGTTCCACTTCGTGGTTCAGTGCGGCGGTTTTTATAATAAATGCATCATTATTCTTCTTTTGGTTTCAGGAAATCGGCAAAACCACAAGCTTGAATGATTCTGTTAGTAGCTTTAGGTTCAATCTCTGAGGGTCCACGTTGTTTGTGTCATCAGCATCGTATCGTCCGTAGTTGGAAGAACACTGAGTGAACTAGAGGTTCCTAAGTGAGTCCCAATAACCAAGAAGGAGGCTTTATCAAGGCAGAGTAAGCAGCTTGGATAATCTGAACATGGAACTACGGTTACCTAGAAACTGTCAATGGATTAAAAATAGTTCGAATATTCTTGTAAAATTTACTTACCAACATATGTAACGTTTAGATTGTAGATAAATTGCTCAAGATCTATTCTCGCGCTGCACCTCTAGAATGTGGTCACTGTCCAACCGGAAAAGAGGTGTTACATGATTTCTAACTGATGTAACACATCCGTAGAACACGAGAGAGGATAAACAAGTTTACCGTTTACTCTCGGTCAATAATGAAACCGCCATCTGCCATATAAGCTTTATTTGGAAATTAAAAAAGTCTTTCTGTTGAAATTACCACCCAAGTTACATCAGTTTTCACTTCATTGCATTGAATTGTTTATCAATTTTTGTGGGGATATCAGTTACGTTCGTTCGAGCGCGGCGGAAAGAAAACAAATTACAAAAATTTCAAAAATTTTAAACGATAGTTTCTGTCCTGTCGGGTCACACAAGATTTTTTTGGAAGCATACAAGTCCATGAGTTCAACTGAGTCTTAGCCATAAGGGATACCAAACGACATTTACGAGGACATGTACAATTCACAAAATCTTTGTCTGATGGACAAAAGGTTGACGCCATCAACGAGACTTTGATGTGAGTCTCAGCGCCGTAGTATAAACTTGGTTCAAACTGGAAGAGGATTATGTAAATCTGTAAATAAAAAATCCGCTTAGACTTAGACCACCTTTGGGAGTGTTACCCAGCTGGACTCTGTCCACTGTCGTACGGAGAGTGAGTGGCCAGTTGTGTGCCTTTGTGACCATCGGCCATTAGTTTAACAAACTGATTTCCAGTGATAAACATACCGGTCAGGTTACTCGGGTTCTTGGTTGCTGAGGCCTCCCAGTTTCTTCAAAACATACGTCCCAAACGCACGTCTATCCATATGGCTATCCATATATCTGCATATCTGTTGTCATAACGAAGATGAAATCGATATCAAATAATCTTTGTGCAGATATAAAACACTCACAAGAAGGCAATTCCGTTGATACAGATACATCCGCAGGGGGTCTCCAGCCAGAGTGTACGATTTTGGAATCAACTTGATAGACTAAGCCTACCCGAGGCTTACTAACAGAATGTATTCAAACGATTCCCATTAGAGACCCTGTGTGCTCATGTGGCACAAATTTCCGGGCTACACATCATATAGTTTTTGCAAATCTTTCACGAAATGAAACAAAGCTTGCCGGACAACTCCTCATTGGTGGGAAGCAGACAACAAGAAAATGCAAACCATCTGCTGGATGCATTTCGCTGCAATTATTTTGGTTATTACTGTCATAATCATAGTAAAAAGGCATTTTACTACTCCTGTTTATCAATTGTTTGCTGGTTACTCGCATTCGTCAGAGAAAACTTCGAGAATTAATGAGGCGATACCAAGATTTTTGCACACAATTTTTTTAGGAAATTTTGCTACGTAATCTTGCCTTGCAACCCACAAACACATTTACACACGTAATGCACTACTCATAAGGTTGCTGAAAATTCTTCGACAGCCCACGACCGGTTTCGCCCTTCTTGGGGCTTATCAGGCAAGCGCAGTCCCCGAGTTTCCATCAACCTTATGTTCTACTTAGGGTTTTGTTGTTCTAAGACAATTCGGAAGATGTACTCTAAGCTGTCCTTCAGCTGAATCTCTCGTCTTCAGCTGGGTTCCAGGTGAGTCTCTCGCAAAACCAAATTGATTTGCAAACTAGTGTATTTCCCACAAACACATTGTTTTGGTCTCCGACACACCTTTGTCTTCTCATCAATTCCCTGGGGGGAGGTGTACATCATCCCTGATGAATCGGTCATAACAAGACATCAAATAATATGTTAACCATCTGCAGTTGGTCACAAACATGATGTTGCAGAGTTTAACACTGCACGACAAGTTCAATAGACAAAACACGTTTTCCAATTCAGCGTTGCTACGGCGAAGCAGTTAGCAAGCTTCCAGGAATTTTAATGGCAAGAAAATGCCTCAAACAGGAACGAAAAGTATATGTCTGGTTTGTTTGTTCACATAGAAGAAAGATAGACGTCCGAGTGTTTTGCCCGATGTTTTTTTAGATGGAATTGTGTGGCTTGAAAGACAGTCTTACCTTTTGCCCCCGGTTGTAACGAACTGCTGTCCCGGCTCCAGTACCTTGGTGTCGGATAAAGACCCACCAACAAAAGGCACAGCAGCTTTACTGCGAAAAAGCGAGTGTAAAGGACATCGCGGTATTGAAAGCACACCTCTGACCTTGAATACTGGCTGTCCTATAGGCTTTGGGTGAACAGTCATCATCGATGGTCGTTGCTGAGCTGATAGAGTGCCTGAGCGTGAGTACTGACAGTTTACGAGTCGGATCAAGAACACCGGAATTTGTGTGGCGCTCATCGTGTTATTATTGCCAACAGGTGAGGCCTCACTCTCATCAGCTCCCAATCACAATGTGTACTTTCGAGTGTGTCCGGATTTGAGCGCCAAGCCTACGACAGGTCCGGTTTAGCATGTCTAGACCGCCCACAGTTGACGATTTCGCCTTCAAAGATGCAAGAGTGGAGTGAATAGGAGCGTTTTACGATAGGACTAGCAAAGGAGCTAGCTTTATAAAGATTAGTCCTTTTTTCGTAGCAGCTAATGACAACCTTGTGACGGGCTGAATGCGACGATGTCTTTGAACTAAGAATCCCGTACACCTGTTCGCTGAATTGCAAATCGAGGATTCAGCTGACGGAACTGGACTCTGAAAAATAGAGTGACACTGAAGCTAGCTACATTTGGCTCTATAGTATTGACTAGGCGTTTGATTGCACTGCCGCCGTTGTTTGTAGAATTTGAATTTGAATTTGATCGACAGTGCTTTGAAAATCGTCCCCCATACTAGCAGTGTCGATAGAAAGCAGACTAATCAGCTACCATTCCACTTCCAGCAAGCTGGAACGGAGCATCAATATCGATCTTGGCTACCCCTATGTTTCCAACTCTTTCATACTCTTCAACAACTCACGCTGTCACGTTTGAGGTGATAAATGGTAGGATTCTGACCCTGAATACCTTGTTGGAATAGATCAGTTCTGCCGAAGAAATACACGCGGTTACTGGTTTGCAGTCGAGCATCTGTCCCTGCCTGTCCTATGGCTTCTGGCGCAATTCGCAGGCGTTTAGCTAGCGTTTGCAGTCTTCACTATACATCAGTGTCTACCTGGGGCAGATACTGGCCTGTCAAAGAGGTGAAGCGAATAAAAACACCTAACTTTGGATTTGTCTCTGCGTGTAAACGATACTCAAGGCGTTACCCACCGAAGAGCACAAAAACCCAAAGTGTCGTATCAACAGTGAATTTAATTTCCCTCGTGACAGCCTTCTAGAGATTTACAAGGCTCCATAGATGGGTATCTCTGACTGAGGTGTCTTCTCTAATCAGCATATTGTTTGCTTGTCGCTAGCAACCGAGCACACAATAAACCATAAGTTTAGTTGAGACAAAACTTTCGATTTGGTTTTCTTTCATCTAATCCAGACCTAGTAGCAAATACGCATGAAGTTTCATCTGATTACTCGTCGGTCTTCGCGGGACACCTGATGATAACCAAGCCGTGGGCTTGTAATTTAATCCATTATTAAGGATAAAGGTGTGGTCATATCCCTTAGACGGCCAAAAAATGACAGCTTCTACGTCGGTGGGCGTTTTCGTGGGTCATACTATCCAGACTACAGTCCCCTCAACGTGTGTTGGTGTCTGATTTCTGCTCAAAATAGGTCACACGTGCGACATGTCAACCTGATAAGTCTCCATGTTTGTGGAACTGCACAATTTGTTAATCTTTTCTGAGTCTGATCATACCTTCATCTTTTTTGTCTACAGCAATAAAATAATCCAAATCTCAAAATGTGTATCATTCTTTTTATCGCACGATTACTTGAAATAAGTAGACTGCTGTGAAGAAAATGTTGGTAGCTCACGTGGCGTAGATGGTTATTGGCTTGTTCTCTGAGCTGGGCAATTTAATTGCAAACGTTTCATCACCAATCGAGATGACAGCATCAATGCGTTGTTGGGGCGTAGTGGTACAAAGGCCAACCGGATTACTCAAGGAGATTCACAAAAAAAGAAACAAGGAACTCCTTGGAGTCAGATCAGTAAAGGTCCCAAGACGGAACTCGGAAGGGCCAAGGCCGGAGGTCACTTCAGCATCGATCAGAGTACGAGGGCAGGGGATGCCAAGCCCAAAGGTCCCTTAAGCATCGGCGATTCAGGACACCCGACCGAACAACTAGTCATGATCAAAGGTCGGCCCCGGCTAGCAGCACGCAACACACTCGTATGGTGATAAAATGTTCTGGTCAGTTTTGTCAAGCTTAACATAACGCACAAAAGAACAATCTATATCAGTTTTCTACAGAGGAAAATAATGTTGCTAGCACAACCATCAACCCGTCGCTACGCACCACTACGCTCCCCAGTAACGCACTGATGACGTCACCTCGATTGGTGATGAAACGTTCGCAATCAGCTCAGCGAACAAGCAGCCAACGACCAGACTGCTCTGAATATTCCAACTATTTGGAACACCAACACTTTCGTTTTTCAAGTGTTGAAACTTTCGCTTTCAAGCATGGACTGTATAAATTAAATCACTATTTTGTCCAGTCCTGACTTTTTTATGTATCTATAAATTGCACTATAATGGTTCTGAACAGTTGAGGGGCAGCGAATTCGGAGTTGTCATTTGCTGCTTTATAGTTTCCCGCAAAGAGATCGTGAAGCAACCAACTAACTGATTTGTATGCAAACACGATGTGTTCTCGGTAAATACACTCATTTGCAAATCCATTTGCTTTTTGCGAGAGACTCACCTGGAACCCAGCTGAATCTCCCGTTTGTGATGTTTCCATGCAGCTGAATGTGCTGCACCAGGCCGCCTTATGTTCCAGTTGCTACGATATTCGAGATATCGCGATACATGTATAGACGTAATGCACTACTCATAAGGTTGCCATTCAGTTGCCTGAAAACATCACAAACGAGAGATTTAGCCGGGTTCCAGGTGAGTCTCTCGCAAAACCAAATTGATTTGCAAATGAGTGTATTTATCGAAATCAGTCCAATTTGGGTTCAAGTAGAACATAAGGTTGACGGAAACTCGGGGACTGCGCCTACCTGATGAGCCCCAAGAAGGGCGAAACCGGTCGTGGGCTGTCGAAGAATTTTCAGCAACCTTATGAGTAGTGCGTTACGTATATACGATGTGTTCTGTTATCTCAGAGAGTAATGCTGAACAAGTTTGGCAAAAGGCGGCCTTCTGTTATCTCAGAGAGTAATGCTGAACACGTTTGGCAAAAGGCGGCTCGCTATTTGGTCTATGGAACCGCCTTATTTTAGTTGATTTGTTTACCAATGTCTTGTTCACTATGTGGGGATGAACTTGTGGGGTTCCAAAAATCAACGTCCATTCCTGAAGAATTTAGCTGAATGCATGCCGGCCGTCTCCTAGATATAGCCTCATAATTTGAATCGATGAAGGACAATTCATGCATTTCTGGTTACTTTTTCTTGGTACAGCGCTTGTGGGAATCGCCAAACACATTACCTCTCCCCCTTACCTGGAACAGGTGGGAACAGCTCACTTTCAATGGCTAAACGTCCCCCAAATAGTCATCAATGCTTGTCATGAATTTTTCACTGATTTTGTAGACCAAACGATAGGTAGTGCATTGAACAGTGTCCCAATAATGCCAGCTATCTGGTGAGGTGAAGTTTTATGACCAAACTGGTTCGTTCGGGGAACTGACCAATTATCATCTGAGCAACCTGCGCCACAAACATTCGCAGCAATTTCAGGCATGCATCTACGTCATGTGACGTGTACTTTAGAAGATGGCAAAGTCCCATCGAATTTCTCTTTAAGTTTCTTCTTCAGTGGTACCAATAATCCAGGAGGTGACATGCATGTGAATAAAAACTTCGATCGAAACGATTCCGGAGGCATAATTTACAAGATTACTCAACCAGAAATGTATCAAAATCGCGTTTCAGTCGAAAGCCGTCGGCCGACTGTTTTGCCACATAGTAGACAGACGAAAATCACCTGACAGATAGAGGAAATCCTTCGCAAACAGTCTTTTCCTATCAATTTGAACACCATTTTATTTAATTTGATCTCACGTCAGAGACAAATTGGCATGCAAAAAAGTAGCCTTTTTACTCTGAAACTGGTTAGGAAGTAGCTTAATTTGTTGTGAAAATACTCGTGTTGTTCTCATTTCTTCGGCTTAAACTAGAGGAAACTTATATACATAATGCACTACTCATAAGGTTGCTGAAAACTCTTCGACAGCCCACGACCGGTTTCGCCCTTCTTGGGGCTCATCAGGTAGGTACAGTCCCCGAGTTTCCGTCAACCTTATGTTCTACTTGAACCCAAATTGGACTGTTTTTCGAGAAATACACTAATTTGCAAATCAATTTGGTTTTGCGAGAGACTCACCTGGAACCCAGCTGAATCTCCCATTTTTGATGTGTCCCAAGTTTTTTTATCTGGGTGAGAAAAATGAACCTACGTCGTGAAACGGAGTGACATTTATCGCCGATGCATCATTTCACTTCCGGTTTTTCGACTGCACTGAAGGTATTCTCCGCTGATTTATTGTAACATATGAAGATGGAGCGGGTGGAAGTGCGTGCTTCATGGCCACACACACAAGATTTCTGATACTCAAGAGGTATGCTGTCGTCCCGCGGACCCCCCCCCCTCAAATAAGCACACGAAAACCACGGTGTGATATTCTACTTTCCGTCATTTTCCTTTCATCTGACGTTATTTTCTGTGGTGAATAAACAGGACTAATGGTTTGAAACAACACATGTCACACAGAGGTGCCATGTAGACGGCACGACAATTAAGGTTTTGTATTGACTTTCCAGTTTTATTCAAGGCGAAAAGACTGGACGTTGGGTAAGTTGGCAGGGAATTCTTGCCTGATGACCGTCGATTGAAACTTTATGGCCGGAAGATTCCGGGTTGCCCTTACTTATTCAGAAGTTGTTTTAATTGAAATCTATGAAATTCTACAACCTTTTTTGTGCGTATCCAGCTCTTGGAATAACATGTTCCGTCGTCATATCCGGTCTACTATGGAGTACAAAATCATATTACGTAATGGTCTCAATTCTCGGTTGAATGTCGCAGTCCGTTTTTTAGCGTACTTCCCGTAAACAAGAGTAACTATGTGACGATATGAAAATGCAACGGGACCCACTTCAAACCTTTTTATTATATATACTTTTAATTTCAAGTAAGGCCTTCTCAGGGTGCAGCAATCGTTTTGCTAGCAACGTCGTTTACACCAGCATTTTAATGGTACTTGTGTCTATTTTGGTCTGGGAACGGAGAACATTATTCTCAACACGCTTGTGATCACGATCAGGGTGTTCCATTTGTGATAATTTCTACAGCATCTTCGAAATGACTGGAGCTTGACTGACTAACAACAAATTGGATTGGCTCGTCATCTAGGTCGTCCTTCACCAATCATTCGACTACCTTTCGGGTCAGTTTTACTGCTCACCTGAATTGTAAATTGGCCAGAAGTGCTAATCTCCAGAATTTTCCACTTAACGTAGCTCCATTCTGATCGATCAGGTAACAGTTCGTCTTATTTAAGTGACTAAAGTATATTTCTCGCACTCGCTTCTCCGTTTGCGCGGACAAAGTCCTGTCGAAGAACTTTTGTCAGGGAGCTGAATGATCCATCCGTTTTTTTGACGACAGTAACGAGTAGCGACAGTGGTGCTCCACTTAAGTCATATTAATTTATCCAAACCTACTTACCCGTCGAAAAAGCCACATTTATACCAACTTAGCACTGCTTTTGGCTTGCGTGTGCATGTCTTTTGCGCCTTAGAGCACGAATAAACACCCCAGAACCACCGATGAAGTAATCTCCGTAATTTGTCTCATCCTATTGACGCATGTTCTAGTAACATGTTTGAACAAGTAAGCGTGACCGACTGCCCAGCAATCGATAAAGTAAGAAAATCGATGTGTCTTTAGTCTGACAGCGTTCAATTTCAGCCACCTAACGAAACCCCAGTGGGAAGGATATGGTAAAACAAGAGATATGAAACAACGTATAAACGCGATTACTGTGGCACAGCCTGATCAGAGTGACGAATAACCGACATCAGGGCAGTGATTGAGGATACAACAGAAAGGTCGCATTGCAAACAGCTGGGTAACCAAAGCTAGGGGCGACTTTATAACGAGTGACTATAAAATGAGGGTGTACTGCATTCGAATGAGTTGACCCAACAGTGAAATCCGGGGATTTCTCTATCAAGGGGGGTCCAGTTGCTCAAATTATGCTGCAAATTAATTGACGCAGTTTACGGACCATGCATAATGGATTCCCAACTAACGCTGACATTCTGCCGCGTACTCCAAGGATAGCCGACACACTGTCAGCAAATTTAAGATCACCAAAGTTCTTCACTTTTGACGTGAAACCACTGCGCTAAACGATGTTGGAGATGTTCTTCAGAGATAATGTGGTCGAAATCAACCAGTATGATTCTGTTACCGTGTGCGATTTTATAACATTACGTTTCCAAACCCAAGGTTGAACTTACTGTCCTGTTCCAGTGTGCATATCGTTTACGCCCAGTGGATAACCTGCTTCATCCATCCTTTGTGTAGCTATCGGGTACCGAAGCTGTGTGTATATCATTTTTTCTTGCAGCGAGATAGTTTTCCAACCTCCAAGCCCGGCAGCACCATTCTATACACGGGTGCAGGACCACCAGGCCGGTCAAGTGACGCGTCACCACAGGGAGCCCATCAAACAAACCTAATTGTTCATCAGTGGAGCATGATTCATGATTGACGTGGATGCCACATAGATATGCCGTCCATCTGCATGTTGCTGGTGTTCTGTTCGTTCCGCATCATTTCACAGACAGGAAATTGCCGTCGTTGATGGAATGTCACGCAAAACCATGTTTTAGAGCTGATGGCTGCTTTACACAGACATGGATTTTGATCACACGGACCCGAGGTTACACGTGATTTAGACTGACCAAAGTCTAATGTCAGAAAACCAACTACTCCAAAGTGGGCAAAATGCATACATTTGAAAATATTTTATAACAACTTTAACTTCCGAATCGTTCTTCAGTCCGAAGTTAATTTAGTTATGTTGTTGTTACGTTTCCCAACTGTAAAAAGGATATAGTTAGACAAGGAACAGATGAGCGTGCGTAAAAATACAGGGAATCTTCACCGAATATACGTATACGCTAAGTCTGGTTCAGCACACCTCCAGTGTACAGTCTTTTGTTTGAACAACAGGTGTTCAGTTCAGTGGCCGACAGGGCGCACGCTGGAAACCAGATTGAGCTTAGCGGCCGCCATTCTGAATCCGCAGATATAAATGTCAATATATAAATGTTATAAATGTTACTATTCGGCTGACCGTGGTTTGGATCTGCGTCTGTGTAAAACCAAATGGGTTCCAATCTCCCAAGAATGTCTTTTTCGAGCGCAAATTTAGCCTCGATGTAGCGAATTTGACTGCAGATTTCATTTACATTTATTTATCTATTTATGTATTTATTTACAGGAGATCGCACATTTTATACGTGATCTATAGTCTTGTGTTTGCCGGCTTCTATCTTGAAAAATCTACGCATAAACTGAGGGGACTAATTGGTTGTTGATCAGGTGGCTGTTGATCTGTTCGCCGAGCTTGGCAATTGACTTGCAAATGTTTCGTCATCATACGAGGAGAATCATTAGTGCGCAGTTAGGTGGGTACCTCCTGTTTGCCTGTGTGCGTTTATATAGCATTTAAAGGCTGTCTGTTATCTCCTAACGTGATTGGCTAGTTGGGTGACAGCGTTTTTCGTGAACTTATTGGTCCCATCGCGATCTTTGTTGCGTTGTGGTTTCCGTTCCTAATAACAGTTATGCATCTCAAGCGCATCCTCTGAACTCCGTCCCTTTCTACCAGTGATAAGCTTTGATTTGAAAAAAAACATAGAGTCTCCTAATGAGGTTACTTGCAGTTGTTTTGAATTATGGCTATTTGACTTTATTGGTCCGAAATGTGGTGCCAAACAGTGTAAAAAAATTATGCAGTTTCACATGACACTTTATGGTTAAGGTCTTTCAGAAGTAAGTCACTGCACAGGCTCACAATGCACTTTGAGTCTATTTCGGTTCGTGCTGATAGCAAGAACAAAATTATTCGAGATAGTGGCGACTGGGATATCTAAACCAGGTTTTGTTAAAATTTCCGTCCGTAAAATAGCACTTGAGGGTGTCATATCTGAATCTTGGACTACTGACGACATAAGCTGCGGATGATTTAGCCTTTGTCACTGGTGTCACACGTCACACGTCACACGTGTGACGAACCGTTGTGGTTCCCGCGGCTGAATGGCGCAGGTGGCCAAACGATTAAGTGTTCAACAACTGGCCGGAGTTCGTGGGTTTGTAACTCTCTGAGTTTCGTGAGATTCGCACTACTGGTGATTCCCAGCACAGAGAGGAAACAAGTGTAGAGTGCTACATGGGTGCTACATGGGTTTTCAGCGTAGACTGACTTCGCCGACAGAACAAAATATCTATTGATTCACTTCTCTTTGGATCGATTAAATATGCTTGTCACGTGATCCTTTTACTGCCGTACGTTTTATTACCTACGTTCTACTATGTAACCGTATTTCAGACTGTTCCGTAGACAGCAAAAGCGGAAATGCCTCCTTGTTTGTGTGGGAAGCGTTCCCCTTCGACGGTGATTTTTCTTGGGAAGCTTCACACCTCACAAAAAGTAAGTTTTTCTGAGTAGTTGTATTCTTCTTGTTAAGGCCGCAGCCAAGACATAGATGGTCCGATTCCCTAATGTTCGAGTTTGTAACTTGTCAGACAGAAACATCAGGGCGCACATAAAACGTAACAAACTTATCGTTTATAAGTAGACTGCTCTGGTCGGGGGGGGATAGGTCTCTAATGCGAGGCGAACTTGCCGCGTTTTCCCAGATTCGTTACATGGGCTTAAACAGGAAGAAGACGTTCTGCTCATTCAAGCTCAAGCACACATTTTCACCCGCCTGTCTATGAGAACACAGTGTTCCGTTCAGTTGACGATGTTCTTATCTTGATAGCGTGCCATAGAGGTTTGCTGTAAGAGAGCTGGATACGTTACATCGGGATTTATTCCCAACTCCTTTAATGAATGTAGAGGCTGCCGACATGCAACAGCCAGATGTGAACATCTGACTCCAACTTCCCCAAGTATCACGACTCCTGCCACCCTCGGATTTAGGTGTGGTTTCTCTTTTTATCCGAAACTGCTTCGGTTTGAATAAAATTTATTCAGGATATTTCTAAATAAGCCTTACATGAATTACGGGTTACTTCAGAAATTTGGGAGTTCTCTATAATTCGACGTGCGTGGAAAGGAGTAACTAAAATTTGCCACACTTTGGAAATCTTCGCAATTTTTAGTAAAATATTCTGTCTGGCAGCAAGATGGTCACTACAAGTGTAGGTTAGTGGTGATAAATTTATTCATGAACAAAAGCACTTTGAACAGTCTGATTTGCTGGTTTACTGTCCACGCAAATAACTGTGTGCATTTTTGCCCCATTTCCTCGAACAGAGACCAGGTTTTGAAAGAGGGCAAACCACAATTAACACGACAGCTTATCACGGCTTAACTGTGGCGGACCAAGATTTACAAACCTTAAGTCTAGATTTATTGATTATCTTTATTGATTATCTTTGGTTATCTTTGATTACCTGTGTAGAGTTAACCAATGAGGTTCGGAATAGAGCTTGACTTGTCCGCATTGGTAGGGACGTGCTCAAAGGTTGTTAGTCCAAGAATTCAAATAATTTTAATCAAAAATAAACCAAATCCCTTGAGGGCCACGTTCCCTCAGATGGCGCGTCACAGTGCGTCTTAATCAGGCTGATAAAAACAACTCAATAGTTGTGGGAATTCAGAGAGGAAGGACTCCATAGCCCTGAATGAGTTTATATCTATTAGGGTTTATAGAGCGTACAGTCAATAAGACTGCACGCCATCGAGTTGTAATAGAATCTTCGTAATGTACTACTCATAGGGTCGCTAAAAATTCTTCGACAGCCCATGACTGGTTTCGCCCTTCTTGGGGCTCATCAGGTAGGCGCAGTCCCCGATTGTCCGTCAACCTTATGTTCTACTTGAAACCAAATTGCACGAAATTAGCGAAAGACACTCATTCGCAAACAAATTTGGTTTTGCGAGAAAATCACCTGGAACCCAGCTGAATTTCTCGTTTTTGATGTTTCCAGACAACTGAATGTGCTGCACCGGACCGCCTCATGTCTCAGTTGCTACGATATTCGAGATATCGCGAGCGTAATGCGCTAATTTACGAGAACCTGTTTGACTACTGAGCGTAAACGTTTACGGCTTCTTGTTGTCTCCAAAAGCTGTACCTGAGACGATGTGGTAGATAAACGTGGTAGATAAACTTTGGAGTAGTCAATCGAACAACTCGAGCAAAGAAGACGTAGTAGATGACGTAGAACAGGTCACGACAAAAGTCTCATGTTAACTCATCCAAACTGATAGGCAAAATAGGCGCCTTCACACAAAATACAACCTTTGGAAGGGTTCAACTATGAAAACATCTTGAACTGCATTTGTAGTGTCTGTGTACCAGTCTGTCAAAAATCAACCATTTCACTCGAGCGGTAGTCAGCTGTTTTCTACAAACTGCGACTTGTTCTCTATTGGACGTCTGACTTCAGAAAGGAATAATACTGGGACCAGACATTCAGAAATTCCTTATCAGACTATCACCAAATATCCACATGGTGGTAACAGATGTTTGGGCCTGCACTCGGCCTCACCATATGTGTCACATAAGCACGCATTTCTTTTTCGTCTTGCAGTTAAAAAGAACTCTGGTAAAAAATATCGGCAAAAATATTTGCAGAGAAAACTGGTAAAACTGATACAACACGTCTTTTGGGGGTTGCGTTGCTTCATACTTTTTTCGATCCTACCTAGACAGCATACTGGATATCGCAAACGCAAAACCTTTTGGCATGAAATGTTACAAAGTTTAGTTGATGGAAAAACGACATTTTTAGTCCTAACTTTTTAAATTTTAAATTTTAACTTTTTTAACTTTTTAAACCTGTTGCACTATGTCCCTACTGAGAATTGTTTCAGCCCGATGGTTTAGCAGCTACTTTCGACCTCTCACTTTCCGGGGGAAACCATTGTAAACGGTTTGTAAACAACCCAACACAACGCGTGCGAATTTCGCTCAACTAATCATGGACTCACCCGAATCTTGGTACTTGGGAAGCGAGCTAAGTAGCCCACAAGGGGATTTGTTCTCGATTTAATTGGAATGAAGACTTGACATCACTTGTTGGTGCTTCAAATGCAATGGGAAAATTTCGGCTGTTATTGAGGGTTTCTTAGAATGGTTTTCTGCTTTCGCAGTTCCCGTGGGAGACATTTCGATTTATTACAACCATTATATATTATTACAAATTCATAAGTATTGACTAGGAAATGAGTGATCAGCTGATTAAATAAACACCGTGCAGACAAACCATTTATGGTCAACTTTTCATAATCTTGTAACAATATGAATACAGGGATTGTGTGGAAGTTGCATGATCATGAAACTTATTGTTAAAATGGGCAAACGTAGCAAACGATTGCTTATTGGTCAGATGGTTGTTGATCTGTTCGCCGAGCTTGGCAACTGACCTGCAGACTTTTCATCACTGTACGAAGAGAAATCATCAGTGCGCAATCGTTTGTGCCTGCATTTGAAGACTATCTGTTATCTTCTAACCTGATTGGTTAGCAAGCGAGCTAGCAGGGAAGCATTCAAAATCTGTGTAACACAGTCGATTGATGTATCGAAAATCGATCACATCGTCTTCAAACTAACAGAGTATTTTGTGCTCCACACAATCTGCTTTCTAGCTCATGCTTTTGAAGGGACATATCTGCAGACTAATTTGGGATTGACTGAGGTTCAATTAGAACATAAATTTGACGGAAAATTAAGTCTGCGCCTACCTTTTGGGACCCAAAAAGGGCACAACCGGCCCTGGGCTGTCGAAAGGGCTTCATACGATTAGTATGTTCCGTCAGGAGCGACCTTTGTGTAGCGCATTCAGTTGAACAAGAATATCGCGCACGAGAGACTGAGTAAAGAGCAGCCCGGAAATTGCACCCAAATAATGGACGCGCAGAGGAGCGGAATTGGTCATGGGCTCTCGAAGAATCTTCAGCGACCTTATGAGTAGTTTCCGCCGATGAACACCTTATCTTGTTCAGATAATTTAATCTGGCCTAAGAAACCAGTCAGAGGGAAAAAGGCACGAAAATTCAGGAAAACCATTCCATACTTTTTAAGGAAAACAGTGCCGGCGTAATGGTTTAGAGGCAGTCTTCCCAGTTTTAATCAAGTGTCGACCGGTTGGGATGTTCTGACCTTGAATTCACTTTGGTCGCATAGGTGCAACGGATGCTCGCATGCGTAGTGGGAAAGTCACAAAACAACCTAGTTAGATCACGTCACTTACGGTAAATTTCTAATATTCATTCAAACCTTCATGTTTTTTACGTTGTTTTTTAAGGCTTGGATTCATTAGACCAGTTAAACTTTTATCCGGTAACATGTAAACCGGTCAAACGAACACGGGCAGAACAAACCCCTTTACAACCTGACTGGAAACACACTACTTAAACTAATCTCCTCAGTCAATAAATTTTCGCCAGCTGTGCAGTTCGATCGATCAATAGGCGAACACGGACGTAATCAACAGATTGCATCTGCTACATTGCAAAAACAATTGCGAAGCGGAAAGAGTTGAGGGAAATTTGCAGATACAGGGGACAAGCTGGAGATGGCGGAGTTATAGACAGTCAGGTCACCAAACCGCTACAGAATATTTGTGGCGAAATTTCACCCCGGTTTTTACACGGAAGTAACCGCGCCTTTCATTCGCCCGTCAGTCTTGTAGGTGTTTTTCTGTTTTTCAAAGGCATCGAGTTCATCAGTGGCAGCAGGTCGTACATTTATAAATGCAAAAGCAGGTAGAAGGGAGAGCTTTGAGCGTTGGCACCCTCAAAGACCACAGTGAATAAGAAAAACTGACGACATAAAACGCTATATTTACTTTAGGGGTTCATCATGTAGGCATCGTCTCCGAATTTCCGTCAACTTTATGTTCTAACTGAACCCAAGTTGCACGAAATCCAATAGGTACACTCATTTGCATACCAGTTTGGTTTTTACGGAGGACTTACCTTAAGCCAGCTGAATAGTATAAAACATAGGTTCAAATGGGATTCAGGTAATCCTCCCGTGCAAGCCAACTTGGTGTAAAAATGTCCGTGTTTGTCCATTTTCGTGCAATTTGGGTTCAAGTAGAACATAGGGTGATGAAAACTCGGGTACAGTGTCTACATGATGAGCCCCAAAAAGGTCCAAACAGGTCGTGGGCTGTCGAAGAGCCTTGTTACTGTTTTCTGTATAAAAATCTGCTGAGATAACTCGAGCATCGTACTAAATAAAACACGAGGCAATCTATCTGCAGCACATTTAGTTGGAGTATCACAAACGAGAGATTCATTTGGGCTTCAGCTGAGTCTTCGATTAAAACCAACTTAGTAAAAAACTGAGTGTACTTGCCACAAGCACTTGTTTAATGCTGAAATTTAACTTGGACATTCTATAAAGCAGTCAACGTCACGACAAATAAGGAAACAATCTATCTTAATTTCGTCGACCCTAGCAAACAAAATAATCATTCCACCACGATGTTTCCCAAGATAGAAATGACCTGCCTGTCGGAAAGAGGTGATGAAAACTCCCTCTAATCGACCACCCGTAGCCATACTTGCGTGCATTTATTTCGGAGAATAGGCCATTCAAAACAACTCGAATGCGCGTTAGTAACTTGAGTTCACTCTGCCGGTGGCCTTTCCCTACTTATCTTATGTGGGGGCTTCGTATTTTTATCTTGTGTGTATGAAAGTGAGAGTAATTAGTCTTTCTCGATTTATTCACGTGAATCGGTTACGTCACCCCCATCCCCGCGCAAGCGGGAGAGAGAAGCAGGCTGAGGCTGTTGATATTTTTGCAACGCAGTGATATTCAAAATAAGAAACACTCGGGTTTAGAGCAGGCCTCCTGGATACTTGGGAATCGGTAATCACGTATTCAACGTGCTCAAGCTGGACTTAGTATCGCTGGGAGTTTGGAAGTTATAACAAAGGGGGGGTTGTGAGCACACAGTGGGGATGTTTACGTTCGCGAACCGAGAAAGGACGTGAAAAAAATTGTCGACCTGTTTTGAGGACCAAGCTAGATGTGCTTGTAATCGGTCTCGGAATCCTGCTGTGCCATTCTGCAGAAACTCTGAATTGACGTCAGTAAAACATCCATTTATCCCCCTCCCCACTATCAAGACATATGCTACCAGCAAACTTTAGGCAGTTTAATCCTCATTACCTTGGGACGCGTAGAAAATCGCCTGGCCCAAACTTTGTACAGCAATGTGATTGGAGTTGCTCCCCTGACATTTTCGTCCTGATATTTCTAAAACAAACCCACCTATTATCTAGAGTTAACGGCTGCTTACCTGGTACCTGGAAGTTGACTGACACAAACGATGTTGGACATTAGCGAAGTGCACTCATTTGCAAACAAATTTGATTTTTCGAAAGACTCATCTGGAACACAGCTGGATCTCTCGGTCGTGGGCTGTCGGGGGATTTTCAGCAACCTTATGAGTAGTGTATCACGTCGATATTGGACATTCTTAGTTCAGTGCGTTTGACAGCCTCGCTCCTTATGCCGCATTAGTAAACTAAACTTTATTGCGGAAGATTAATAGAGAGGTTGGAAGCAGCCAGGAGGGAATGATAGTAACAGAAACAATAATAATCTTTCAGCTGTAACACTCTTTCGGTGTCTAGCTGCCACTCCAAGGGCTGAGATTCTGCCAGTTTGCCTAAGGCTAGACAGGAGCAGTCGAGTTAACCATGGACCGTCCGTTCACTGGGGTTGCGCCTTAAACACTGAACTATCTTGAGCTGTCTCAGTTTCCGGGCGTGATGAACAGTTAAACAGCTAAGCTGTACAAGCAAGTTAAATATAATCCGCAAAGTCAGCAACGATTTATCGCAACTGCGCCTCTACTCTACCGTAAGCTTCTAGATAAACTAACACGAATGTTTACGTTGGTGAATGCGAACTCCACTCGAGGACACGATTTTTTTTTATCTACAACATGATTGTAAGGATGACGACGAGGGTTTGCGTTCGATTGGTCAGAATCCTTACTGTTCTTTTGACCGATGATAAGAGTGTCTCGATGAATGAACAAAATAAACGGTCGCCCAGCTGTAACATGTCGTCAGTGCCTAGCTGTCACGCCGCACGAAGCGCGAGGGCTGAGGTACTGCCAGTTTACCCAAGACTAGACACGAGCTGTCGAGGGGCCGGAGTTGGGTTCGAACCCCGAAAATTCCTTAACCACTGGGCTATCTAGAAAGAAATATCCAGATACAGCCGTATAAAGCACACATCCGAATTGTAACTGTACCGATCCATTGCATGGAAATGCAGAGGACTAATCAGACAACAATTCGCGCATTCAAAATCAATGAGATATTCATTGGTGGAGGGGCTGTGCCACCTGGCCAATGTCACATTTTCTGATAGACATGTGAATGCTACTCTCCGGCTAGAGCATGATTATCGTGCTAGTCCAAACTGTGGGGACTTCCCGCGCCAAAAGGTAGGTGCCCAGTGAAACGATGCTGCCGGAATGTCAAAATTTCGCGTTGACTAAAAAAAATCAATTCTGTCAAGTGTGGAGGAAGGGGACAATCACGCCGCGATAAAGGATTGTCGAAGGAGTAGGTCGTAATTTTAACAGATTAGAATGATATCTCAAGGCTGCTGCAGCATCCAGACAATCAGGCGATATCACAGTCGAGGAAGCACGTGGATTGAGGACAGTCACACTGTTCTGATTGATGTTTCTCTCGCGAATCATAATTGATGTTTTTGTCCCAGAAACAGCCAGAAATTAGAATAGGATCTGGTAGATTTATTTTGAAGTAGACATTCCTAAGGCGGGAATCCAAAGGACATTAATAGAAAAAATTCATTCATCTGGTATCTGCGTTGTAACAATAAACTTTATCAAAATCACGGATCATACCTTAATTGGGTCGATCAGTCACACAGCCAAGATAGACGGCAGACGGTAGTCTCGTGAAGACTGCGTCACCTCCAAATAGTCAAGCTTTTCCACACAGATTACCGGGTTCTGGGTGGATTCCGTCAGAGTAGGTGAAAAGCGGCGGTCACCAATACTTTTGACTGAAAAGTTATCACGTCTGTTTTTCAAATTTGGATCTGTGCTTGTGGACAAATGACTTCGTCCTGCAAGCTGTTCCTTTCATCAACCACAGTGCGATCAATGGGTTTGGACGCAGTTTCATGGACTCAAATAGGTCCAGGGGATGCACACGTGTGAACAATCCAGCAGCTGTGAGGAAACACCCTTCGAATACTCACCAAGATCTTCAAGTAGTATCTTGCAGTTGCAGATTAGGTCAGTTCTGTGTCTCTGTTAGATGCCAAAGTAACCTCACTCGATCCGAAACCCTCCTGATCTCCATCACCTGCTTGCCCCAGTGGGAAGCTTTCCCATTTCGTGGGGGGGGGGACGATTTGCCGGCTGGCCATACGCCAAAGGTATTAGTGACTAGCCATACTGCGAAGCCCCAGGTGGTGTTCTACACGCAAGACCAAACAAACTGTACCCACCTCTCCGGACCAGTGGTTAACATGAAGGGACACTAGGTAACCAGTTCAACTGTGTTCAGAGTTCAAATAATGTGTGCAGACATCATCAAAAAATGAAAAGGTTCTCAGCGTTACCTTTAAGTAGATGATGAGTCATGTATCGAACCTCAGGAGAAAAGCACCTTTCACAGTGGAGTCGTTCGGCTAAATGAAATTCCTCTCTTACAGTGAACATCCCAAGTAGACCAGGGTTGGGGATTGGAATCTTCTGGAACAGAACCACTTGTATCAGTCACACAAGAAACCACTATGGTTGTAAAAGCCGTATTTCTGGTTGGTGACGGAATATTTCCCCATAAATTTGTCTTCAATGGCTCCAAATCAAAGCATCCCTCCGAACAATACCAACGTCTCCAGATACAAAATCCACTACTTAAACAATATGAGTAATTTTTATTCAATAAAATGCGTAATAGTGGGCTAGAAGCTCGCTTTGGGCAGTAAAAAAATGCGTAATAGTGGGTTGAAATTCCGATTTGGCAATATCATCGTTTGTGACTTAATTGTTTAACCGTACAAAAGTATTCGCTCTCAAGGGTGCTTCCTCTAGGGGAGAAAACATTTGTAAACAACCTCTCCGGAGACACCAGTTGAGACAGTCTCTCTTTTTAAATGAATCTTCAGGAAAGTGGGCATGAATGAGTCCTTTCAAAGAAAGGTTATTCCAAGGTCCGGCTTTACCCCGTACAAAAGTATTCGCTCTCAAGGGTGCATCCTCTAGCGGAGAAAACATTTGTAAACAACCGCTCCGGAGACACCTGTTGAGATAGCCTCTCTTCTTAAATGAATCTTCAGGAAAGTGGGTATGAACAAGTTCTTTCAAAGGAAGGTTATTCTAAGTTCCGGCCTTACGGTAGGATGGCCGAAATATACTGCAGAGTTCTGGGAGTAAATTAACCAAAGCAGACTATCTTAAGAGGCAGAACAGCATATATTCTTCAAGTCATATCAAGGTGAGTAGTGGTAACATGTAGGCTTGTGTTTTCTACAGACAAATTCTTAAAAGTATTATTTTTAAATGGTCAGTTTGAATTTTCCTAATCATTTTGGCTAGGCTACGTGCAACCACATTCTCGGACCTTCGAGGTAACCCTTCCAAGGTTGTGCAAACCAAATGGTATAGTGTAGAAAGAGGTAAGATTTTTACCCACATCTGCTGAAAAAACTTGGCACACTGTGGTTAGTTGGATCCAGCCTTGGTCCTTGTTGGGCGAGAGTTTATATTCTGAGGCTAAGTGGAATGGTCCTTTTGAAGGACGAAGGATCGTGGAACTGTACGGGAGTGGTCTTAGTGAGGGATGGTCTCTCGTAAAGAGAGTCAAGCTGTATTCTTTTTTAGTTCAGATGGACGGAACACTCATTTACTGGAGCCTAACAACTACAGTTGGGTTTGCAAACCGATCAGGCTAAGCGCGGTTTAGTTCCAACACAATTCAACCCGGATGAAAACCGATTTCTGAAACCCCATCGTTCAAGGTCAAACTGGTGGGATCATAACACATGTGAGATACAGATCTGTTACGAGGAAAACCGCGCGTTATGTTTTTTCTCACGAAATATGCAGTTCTCTGATCGTCATTTGATTTATTCATGACAACCAAGCACGTGAGGCAGGCGGCATAGTGCTACCCGGTCAGATACTGGAATTACCTAGATTTTTGCCCCATAATTAGTCAAAAACAATCACGGAAAAATCATCGCTACGCTCACTAAAATGATCGATAAAATATAAACCGCGTCCCGAAAGCAAGGGATTGAAAAGTGATCTGAGAATGCTTTTAGTATGATGCGTCTGCAGGAACCCCTCAGATCTCCGCAACAATGATCCATGGGTTTCTCCAGACAGCACGAAATCACTGAAATCGATCCCATACCAGGAACTTTACAGTTGGAAACTTCAACCCTGCTGTGCCAGTTGACTAGTACCGTACAGTACTTTCTACATAACACAGTTCTCATTCAAACGGGGCTAATGATGAAAGGCTCCGATCGATTTATTGATTGATCAATCGGTCAACCTATTCTCTATGTTGCAAAAAAAACCTGAAGTTGTTTTGATCCAAGTGAACGTTCACTGTGCCTCAAATATGTAAATCCCGGTCCGCTACGTGCATTTTCAGAGATCACATAGAAAAACCATGGACAGACTCGCTGCTGGATAGCACGATTGTGCGCAAGAGCAAATTAATCGATAAAGATTAGTCTGTTGTTTCAGTCGATCCAAACGTAAATGCGCGGCGGCCCACCATTCAAAGTGAATGGAAATTCCAGTGCACATAATGCTTCAACTTTTTGTTAATCAGAGAAACTCGCGAGAAACTCAGAGAAACGCGCGAAACGACGGCTGGGGGACACAATGCCATATTGACAATCAAGATCTGACGAAGTTTTTGATCTTTCTTTGCGTACTAAAACAGTTTAAACGGTATCTCGCAGGTGAGCAGGTGTGTGTACCGCAACGCTCGAATGGCAATCGTCTTCGCAGAGGGTTAGCGTCTAGATGGCAGAGAAACCTTCTTCATCCTCGTCACTGTTTATGGTGTTGAAGTGTCACTGACCATGGAAAAAAGTGACTTAACAGATTGGATAAGGTTCCAAAAAGCTCTAATTTGCGGATAAATTTGAGGTTGGTGAGTAGTGGGAGCGCCTTTGCCCTCCCTGTTTCCACAAAAAAACGGATCCTTCATTTATCGGGGAAAAATACAGCGTTCCTAATTTTCAACAGATTTCGGAGCAGAAAATAGACAGACGTCTGACCTAATCTCGCCACTAGATGAATGCCTAAAGAATTTTCGATTTGAAAATCTGGCAATCAATACATAGGAAGGTTAAGTTTGTGAGCGTCGCAACTGAAAATTTTCAAAAACTACATGGAATAATATTGGTGTTTAGCCCGTTCCCACGGATCAAAAAACGATAGACATTGTAGGAAATGCTCTTCGCACCTTTTCTGCAAAATACTGTTCAGTTCACATTGTCTGTAATATGGGAAGCTTTACCTTCAACGTATGGGTCCTGAGAAATGGGTTAAATGTGAAAAATCTGCCACCAAATATATCTACCTCTACGGACGCTTATGTTTTATTCATGCTATATTTAATCTGCTGTCAGCTGGTTCCTGGCTGTTTGACAGAACAGACGTGGATATGCAAACAGCTGCTTGCATAAAAAGCAGCACAACCAACCAACCATACAGTCACAATCTGAAGGCAGTAAATTTCTGCCACATTGTTACTGCTGAAAAAAACGTTCACGGAAGTCGCTCGTACACTATCCAGTGCTCGTTGATTGTCGTTAATTTCTGGTTGTCTACGCAGATTTTTGTTTTAAATGCTTTCTGTTTCGAATCTTTTGTACTTGTACGTGAAAAAAACTTCCACGTCCTTCCTCCTTGGGATTTAGGTTCCCATAACTCTGCGTGGTTCACCAAACGTTACCCCTTCGTTTGGGATTGACCTTGAAAAGCCGGTGTCAAGGGAAGTGGTTTCTCTGGGAACGTGAACATTGCTAAGAACGGCAATGTTTGTTGAGAAAGGATAACGGTTGCACAAATGATCCTCGGTTATCTGGTAGACGGTTGAAAAAAGGCTTCTTTCTTGTCTGAAGAGTTACTGCGATAGCACTAAAATAATAGAGGAATAAACCTGGATTTTGGTTGACTAGACCAAACAAGACGACCGATGCCTGGCAAACAGACGATCCAACTTTTTTTGTGTATAGTCTGATGGATGGAGTAGGTCCTACCGATATAAAAGGGGCTACCAATATGCAAAACACTTCATCGAAGTAACTGGAGATAATGAGGAATACACTTATTTGCGAATCAATTTGGTTTTCACGGGAGACTCAACTGAATCTCTCGTTTATGGTGTTCTTCAACTGAATGTGCTGCACAAAGGCTGCTTCATGTTTCAGTTGGTGCGATATTCGAGATACCGCAGCATATGTTCATGGAGGAAACTACCCGTAATTAGTCCAATTTGGGTTCAAGTAGAAACTCGGGGACTGCGCCTACCTGATGAGCTCCAAGAAGGGCGAAACCGGTCATGGGCTGTCGAAGAGTTTTCAGCAACCTTGTGGGTAGTTTCCTTCATAGCTGGAGATAAGCCATCAAGTTTGGACCCCCTCAAATGGAATGCCTTTTGGTTGGAATTTTTGGCAAATGTCTACAGTCCACAACCACAACTCATGTTGATGATAATCCCAGGAAAAATGCTTCAAAGTGCGCCGACTCTTTGCTTGCAACAGTTTACTGACGTATCAGGAGCACTACTCTGAACTAATGGATCGACCGACAAGCTATGGCAAACACACAACCAACACTGAAAAGAAGGACAGGGTCAGCATCATGAACGTTTGCATCAGACAGCTCACAACGCGCGGGCGTTTGTTTCAATGGAATCGCGCCGACATAAACAGGTGTATGACGGCAGGCTCATGCAGTTGGCGAGAATCTTGTCGCTTTGTGCTTTCTAAGGTGCAGCTGCATTTGTTGGGCAAATTCGTTCTTTCCCCCTTGAATTACCTGCATGTTTAATCAACAAGCTGTGTTTTGGTAGGCCATCCTTAGAAAGGATAAACAAACGGACTAACTTTTTTTTAGTTTATGTGCCCGTATTGTTCCCATGCTTTACTTTCACCAGCTACCTCCTTTCGCTTGCCAGCCAGTAGATGTCAACTAGGACCGATGCATAACAAAGTGTCTGGAGTCCAAAAACATCTGGATGCATCCCCCACCTGTCCTTTAGTTGATCACTGTCGCAGTGTTTCTCCAGTCTACTCATCTGGAGTGGAGCATATCGGATTTAAAGCTGTACTCCAGCATGCAATTTTCACTGGGATTGTTGACAAATAACCGATTACTGTACTTTCAGTTTCCATTTCACCTTATCAAGCAGACTAGTGAAACAAGTTTCCCTTGAATTGGCGTTTCATTTCGTAAGTGAAGCCGATCTATGCCAAGAAGTCGAGAAGCACTGTATAGTTGTCACATCTTTATTGGGTTTCATCAGGACTGCGCACCTCATGAGTTTTGTACATGCGACCTCCCGGTCAGTATATTTAAAACCAACTTTCGGCCATGAGCAGTGGATCAGCTTTGTGATTAACTCAAACTTAAACAAAATATAACACCATTCATTTTTCAATCACAGAAATAACACCACGTGATCACATAGCTGATTGGCCACTTGTGGCCGATGGGTTAAATGTTCAAACTACTAACCAGGTCACGGTTTCGAAACTTACTACGGTTTTGTGAGGTGCGCACTGCTGGTGATTCTCAGTGTGGAAGGAACAGCTGTACAAAGCTTCTCGTCCTTTCAGCATAAATTGACTTCCCTTACAAGACGATAGCTGAATTAAAAATCTCCAAATATCCTCACAGTACCGGCAAACGTTTTTCCTAGCTAACATGTGTACTCAGCTTTGTGCATGGCAACACCCAGTGACTTCATCGGCAGTGCGCATCTCACGAAACTCAGAGAGTTCAGAACCACCGACATTCCGGCCAGTGACAGAATCATTAGACGTTTGGCGGCGAGCTGCAGATCAGCAGTGTGATTAGCTCTCACCTGGACAGGTCACAGCACCAGCATTCTTCAGTCACTGAAACTGCATCACGTGGTCACTTATTGCCTGGCTCCTCTAGTGACGACTTCTCATTGTTCGGTTTACATTTTTATATGATATGCTCACAGTCCCAGTGTCGTGCACTTCTGTAATGCTGACAAACATTCTGAGGTGTAATTTTCTGAAAAATGATTCATTTTAATCAACGCGGTGAGAAATTCCTTTCTTAGTGGGTAAAACATGGGATTTAGTGGTGTTTCACACAATGTGTACTACGTAGTACCATCTAAAATCCAGGTTAGTTTGTATGACTTGAGTAATTTCATACCCACTTGGGAAACTTGAATCACCACAGTTTAGGACTGCATTTATACCCATGGCAGTGACCTTTGGATCAAGATTCTTTGCCGGACCCAAGGAGCGCTTCGTGCAGCCGATCTAACAAGAATGCTGCATCTGATGGTCAACGGTAATCCGCCTATTAGGGCTAACTCCAACTACGCTTACAAATACAACCGCATATGTAGAATCAGGTATGTAGGTAGAACAGAAGGGAAGCTTTCAGCACGCGTATCTGAGCTACAGGTGGTTGAGAATGTTGATAAATAGGCGATAATCTGAACATCAGGTGAAGTCCCGGATTCCAACTGCACGGGAACGCTAAATGCATTTCGAATGGTTTGCCGCCGTACGCTTTCCAGTGTTCTTCATTGGGCAAAGACGGTCGCGCTAAGACAAAAAAACCAGCATTGAATAGTTCCAAGTTGGTGGCTTCGGTATCTCTTTTAACCCGTTCTCGACAACCCCTCTTTCTCCGTTTACGTTACTTACCACCAATTTTACCCGCTGTCGTCGTTAACACCCACGTTCCTTCCTGTTAGTTGGCCCATTCAACCTATGTTCGTTCTCACCTCTATCCGATGAATTATTACAGTAGCTTTGCTTTGCATTCAGTTCTATATCACTTGAAGAGATTTCCCCAAAATTTTCGACATAGAGAATCGATATGTCGTCGAATCATGTTTATCCATCTAATCATACCGGAACATCATCTGTTTTCTATAATCATTGATAAAAAATGTAGTCATCATTTCCAAATTACATTTCATATAATAACTCAATGTTTATTGGGGTTTGGGAGGGCGTCTAGTTCCGAAACTTCTTCATACCACAGGATTGCTGAACTTAAATTTGGCTATATATCCCAAAAAATTCGGGAACATAGTTGCCGTAGCAACAATACCTCTCACCGAAAATTCCAGCTTAAATTACTCAGAAAGTTGCAATTTTTCACAAATCTAGCCCCGTATCAGTACTTTTTTCCTACCTGTCATTTGTGTCAGTAACGAGGTCTGTCACAAACGTAAAACGATTTGTATCTAGCTTATACACTTTTTCCTATTATGGCCTTTTTAATGGGGACATTAATCATTTTGCCCCGCTCGAATGTTCTCACATCTGCCCGATGTTCGACCGTAAATTGTAGAGAATTGGATGAGTCGCAGTCGGAAAAATGTAGACTACCGGCAACCGAACCGGCATTTGTCTTGCCCTGTCTGACTGCTACGTTCGTGTGAGGACGTTTTCGATTGGCCGACTTGTAGTCTGAATGAGACGGAAATGGCAGACTGGTTAAAGGCCACTGGTTGCCTCTGGCGGCCTGCAGCCAATCAGCGCAACGCAACTCGCCATACTACAATTTGAAAATTACTGCCAGTCTATCGATCTGTCCTTTGCAGAAAATCAGCTACACACGCGTATTACGAAACACGTGTTGTATAGATTCACCGCGTGCATTCGATTCACACAGGTAGAGTGATCGCAGGCTGGGAGTTGATATCGCTTATAACCCGGGTGTACCACCCAGTATTTTGGGGCAGTTTCGCATACACCATGGAGTATCTCAGTGTCTCTTGCATGCCATTGCAAATTGCATGCAGTAAAGTCGTACACAACTGTTAAGTGGAGGTGCTTCATTTTCGCTGGAATATTGAACACTGTCCAACTATGACTAGAAAACTACTCCTCAGCTCATCATCACAACCGCGGAATCGATTCAACTCAAACATGGTAACATAGTCCTTTTTTCGAACTTTAGGAATATTATTTTTAAAACTCATGCGAACAAGGAAGCTTCTAGCTTCCTTTATTGGAGTCATTCCCAATAATTAACGGTGTTTGTGTTTCGAAAGTCATCATCTGTTGGTCACTACCATTTTCGGCTCTAGTATTTGTGCGCACTGTGATTATTTTATCGATCGCTCTCATCATGTCCAGCAAAGCGCCCGGCAGTGATCCACAAAAGTCCAAAACCCACAGTGCTTCACATGGCTGTTGTCAATTAAACAGTTGTTGTGGGTGTACACCCTCGAGACAGCCATCGACAAGACGTCGAAAGATTCGTGAGGTAAGTCACGAAAACAATTTCTCCCATATCCGTGTTTTGTTATGTGCTGTTCGGATATGGGTCTTTACCAGACATCTCTAATTTCCATTCTACGGGTTACGGAGTGCTGATCGCTTGGTTCAGTGTTCTGGTCATTTCGTAATGCAAACACTACTGGAAGATATAGTTTGGTAAGCTGCTAAGCAGAATGTTGGACCCGAGGGAGATTAGTTCAGCGAAAGGTCGACAGTCCTATCAGCCGGGCTACCAGGCATGACACCAATAAACAACAACTCGATGGTAAACAATCACTACTGAATGGAACTATTGTCAGCGTGATTAAACCTGCCAAAAAACTTAGGTATTACTGTCGCCCACTTAAAAGGCCACTAGCAGGACAGACCAGTTTTTATTCCAGTTTTCACTACATTCGGGACACTCATTTGGTCGCTGAAAACTCTCCAAAGCTCACAGCAGGTTTCGTCCTAGTTGGGGCGCATCAAGTAGACGCAGTCCCCGAGTTGCCATCAGTTTGATGTTCTACTTGAAGCAAAACTGGATGCACTGAGCTCGAGTATTGGAACACTGCCAACACAGGAAAAACTTTCAGTGAATTATATCCCTTTTTCTCCTTCCTCTCTTGAGAAGAAGTGGTGTAAAGTTAACCAAAAAACCTGGTTTGTCGTTCACTTCAGTCGATATCTGTTTCCAGCGATTTGGCCAGTATAGTATGACATATAGTATAGTATAGTATAGTACAGTATAGTATAGGATAGTATAAGTAGTGTAAGCATAGTATAAGTAAGTAGGTTCGAACCACGGGCCTTCTGCTTAGCAGTAGCGCTGTGAAACCCCTAAGTACATTTTCACAAAGCACGCTGCAGGCAGCCATGTTGGCATTGAAGCACCTTCAGGATGCAGATAACTGATTTGGTGATATACAAAACGGGTCATCATGGTCAAGTAGGCTTTCCAACCTGTAACCAGACTCGAATGTGACCCAGAAAGAATAGCAGTTTGTTGATCATTATGGTATAATTTTTAACTCTGTCAAAAACGTGAGAAACTCCACTGGTGCGTTTCCGTTGAGTTGGAATAAGGGGGGTCCCGCTTTCCTCCCTCGTCAGGAAGAAGGTTTTTACGAAATAAAAACTGTCCTGCTTGCAGTTGCTGTTCATTTGTCATGTAAATCTGTCGTGCGATTTTTGTATTACGTGAACGATTGCTCTGGCCAAAGTTATACTCGAAGTATTCGAATCGATTAATTCTATTTTGAGTGAGTGTGGACAAAACTGACGCAGACTCCAACAATTGCTTTAAAATTTACGATCAAAATATTCGTTTAAACTGGAAGTTTGCTGCCAAGAGCGTTTTAAATTTACACGAATGATATATTGCTTTTTCCCATTCGAAATGACACTCTCAAGGGACTTGTCCTGCAAGGAATCTTCTTGGATTTACCCAGCAATTAGCATACGCCTGAGGAAACCATCTAAACTCTGGCTGTTTTATGGAGTGGTCTTTTGTAGAGTCAATTTCTATGGCAGATGAGAGAATGTAGGTACAGTCGGGTTCAGAGAAGTACACAGTCTTGGTGAATTTCTTCCGTCAAAGTTACCCTCTAAAACGACCGCGATTCATCTTAAATTAAACCTCTTTGGGCACATGTCAACAGAAAGTTGAGTTGATGGCTTGTTGACTCAACCGATCACAGACCAATTGTCACGTGCAGTACTGCACCTAATTTGATCACGTGTTGTGCATACCTATTCAATTGCATTGTTTGGTTAAACTGAGAATGACTATGAGAAAAATTAGAGAATGATCTAGCTTTTGACCCCCATATTTGTGTCTAATTAATACGTTTGTTGAAAAAAATCACAAATGGAAGTTTCAGTCAGTAATTTCGGTCCAAGTTAAAAAAGAAAAACGAGGGTTTTTACCCAAATGTCTTATTTATGAAATATACAGAATAGAGACGTAGAATATAGAGTATAGAATGTAGGCTTAGGAACAATATAGCTGCTCAGTGAACTTTGAAAGCTGGTTAAAACCTCGCGAATCAACAATGTACTTACAGCATGCCTTGGGTCTCTCTGGGAGTAAACTGTTCCCAGAATTTTATACATGTATGTGAGTAACGGAGGGGCGAGATGGCTCAGTGGTTAGAGCGCGAATTTACTGACCGGAAGGTCCGTGGTTCGAACCCGACCTCTGCCTCTTGACCCGTCCCTGTCTAGAATTGGGCAACTTGGCAGTATCCCAGCCCTCGTGCTTCCTTCTGGTGGCATGACAGTTAGGCACCGAAGGGATGTTACATCTGAACGATGCTGAACGCTGAAGAGAGTCCTGGAAATGAGGAGATGGGTGAAAACATCGTTATCATTAGGAATGAAACAAGGAATCAACTGGGGCTAATCTAGAAGTCAATTCCATGATTTTCGTTGGTTTGCGTAGATTTACCGACTACATATTTCAATATGGCTGTGGTGAACCTCATGGTTTCCGATTTTCTCGTATTCCAACCAGCCAATTGGCATGTTTCTAGACCAGCCCATGGAGTGGTTTGACGAGGTTTATCAAAAATACTTTGGGCAATATTTTAGTCGTCAAGCTGGCATTCTTAGCTAGAAGCTGCTGTTCCCTTCGGCTTACGAGCTATTCGGCAGTCAGTTAAACAGGGTAGGCCCCATCGAGGCTTTCCCCCAACTCCGCCAATGAGGTCAAGAGTTACCACACAAGCTATGTAAGTTGGGTAATATGCTAACTAGAATGTTCAACCAAACACCGTTACTCAAGGCGAACAACAATTTCGAAATATGTACCTTGACAGCACCAATTTCGACTTCCAATTTTTGGAATGTGCAAAATGGCGTCTTAGAGTTGTTTACTTAAACTGTGTCCCAGAAAAATTGAAATAAAGCAAAGCCGTTTTGATGACGAAATACCACTCGTAAGGTTACTGAGAACTCTCGGACGAAATGCACACATTGATGTTAACAAATACGTTTACCTGTGGAACCACAGGAAGGTAGGAATCGATTGTGCGTATCTGAGGAGCTCTCGGCAATTTTACGGAAAGTTACCTGAATGTTACCCGCACCTGCTGAAAAATGAGACAGCCTTCGTGCAGCACATTCACAAACAAGAGATAAGACTGAGTCTGCAGGTAAAGCCCATTTAGTGTAGTTCGCGTGGGTACATCCAGGTGCTCACCTGCAAACAATGCGGTATGAGTGGGATTATTGTCCTTCAAAGTTTTAATCCCCAACAAAGTTCCGTTCGACGGAATATTCACAACAAAAAATCGTTCAACTGTAGCATCCTTTCGGTGTCTAACTGTTATACCACCAGAAGGTTGCATGAGGGCTGGGATACTACCAGGTTGCCCAAGCCTAGACAGGGGCGGGTCGAGAGGCAGAGGTCGGGTTCGAACCACGGAACTTCCGGTCAGTAAATTAGCGCTCCAACGACTTGGGCCATCTCGTAGACTTCCTGTGGAATAAATCTCACTCACTCAGTCGTCCTAGTATTCGATGATAGATCAAAGATAAAAATAAAATGCATCGAACAGTAAGCAAAGTCCACATTACTGATATGGATTTATTGATTTGTGCAGCACTTGTGTGCCTCGAACCGTGATTTTGCACAATTGTGAGCAGTTTCATACCGCTGTGGCATACGGGGTGCGGAATGAACTGGTCTTGCAAAACCATTTGTCTCAACGTATTGCACTGGGTTACTTTTTTGTTAATAAAATATGAACCAGGTAAAGTAAACCCTGATTACTACTGTGTTGACAACAAGTTGTCGCCACTTTTTCAGAGGATACACTAGGATGACGGTCTAGGAATTTGGCTCAAAGCGGTCCAAACTCGAAGCTGTTTGTCACTTTCCTTAGGTGGTTTTTCTCACCCCGACCACGGTATTGACTGGAAAATTAACCTCGATTGTAAAATTTGTGGACGGAAAGCGATTTGTACTAAGGCGAATAGGGAGCTTACCGGAGACAGTCTACCTGTGAATTTCAATGGTGTGTAATGTACAGTTTAAAAATAATTCACTAGTCTGTCTAACGTAAAATCACTCTGTGCAATGTTAGTCTTGTTCACTTCAACCTTCAAGCTGTAAACTCGGATGAGTGTTAGTCAACACATCACTATAGTTTACCAACATAAACACCATCTGAGCAACAAATCTCTCCATTGTTCCAGAACAGTCCAAAGCAGTCTCTGTCTTTCTTGATGGAACATGCTGCTCAAGAAAGGAGAAACCGGTGTTCATCTGCCGAAGAGTTTTCTGTAAACATGAATACCCCATTGTGCTATGAATTGCTAGCTTTCAGGAACAAGCCAAATGTCTAAAATCCTAGGAATTTTTTCAAACCTAGTGTGTACCTGGCTTTTTGAAACACGACACAGTACTCCTCTTTTTACAAAAACATTTGTTGCACTCCGAACTGTGTCCTCGACGGGCGTGTTTCTCATAGTACGGTCGCCAACAATAATCGCAGTGCATGAGTTCCGAACTGTGGTATGTTAACACCATTCAAATCACTGTGTCTTCGTCAGTCCGTTCGTGGGAGCGGGAGAGAGCTTATGGATTTTTCACCTTGTATTCCCGGGGGAGTCAAAACTGTTGCAAATCTCTGTTCTGCACACGTTAAGCAACAAGGCAGAGCTATATACTGGTCGTAAAATATGATTATCTTAGTAATAAAAGCCCAACTTAACTAAGAGCCACCAAAACAATGCATGTTATCACTAACAAAGTCCACCTGGTGACCATCGGTGGCTGAACGAGTGGGGAGTTGTTGAGCGTTGCTTTAGCCCACCCTTCAATTTCATTGCTATAATTTGGTATCCTCACGTTAAACTATCCATCATTTTGTGCCTTTTTCGTACTCCGGAATATCACATGTCGACTAAGTCAGCCCGAGAGCCTTCTAGTGTGGCGCATTAGTGTATCTTCTGTGCTTTTGACATAGTTCACTGAGTGCTGGTCGACAGTCGGGTCAGTCACATGGAGTCTTCCCGTGATAGTTTATTCTCTTGGACAAGAAATGGTCCGTTTTGCAAATCAGAAGGGAGTTCACCGTTGGCTTCAGGAAGTTGATTACTACGAGGATGGACTGTGGCAAAGAAAGCATTCCTCTATCAACGAGGTCTTTCCTTGTACAGGTTTTCCATCAAGAAGAGTTCTGTATCGCACTAGGTGATTCAGCGTACAACTCGATGTGGTATGCATCGCTCCGGCAAGTATTTAATCTTAGGGGTGCACCGACTCAGTTCCCTTTCGTATGATGGACTTCCTTGCAATTATATTCAAGAAAACAAAATTAACCGCAAAAAGAAAATGCGTTTATTGTTACATTTGCACTAAAGTGCCACTGACTAGGTTGAGGTCCCACCTAGCGTTTCATTCGCGAATACCTAACCAGCCGGTGTAATCAGTAGGATGCTGGAAAAGAGGCTCTCTACTGGGTGGAATATCACCACAGCAATGGTCAAAGGAACCTATGTGGGTCGGCCACCTAACATCCAGAAAACTAGACGTATCAATTAATCACAAATAAGGAAAGCCGGTAGATCAATAAGACAAGGCCGCTTTCGTAATTGTGATTTTAGATTCGTTACTTTTTCTGTCCACCAGGTTCTGACGACCGGGTTCATCTTTGATCTTCTCCGTCTACGACAGACTAACATGAATTAGTTCACCGATTAGCACCAAACTATGTATCCATAGGGTTACAGTTGGACCGGAAAATGTGAACCGACGGAGTCTGTGAAAAAAGTAAAGAAGGAAATTTTTCACACTTCAGAAACCGGAACAAAATGCCACCTTTGAACCGCACAAACACACATTTTTGTATCGTAAGCCCTAGAATTAGACTCATAAATCCAGTCCGCTCCCAAGCTTTCATTGTTGAAGCGTAATTTATGACCGACAACTTTTAAACTATGCCTTTTGTCTGCATTCGCTTTGCAAGTTCTTTGACATTTTTTTTTAGTTTTCTCGCTTTGGTTTGCCATTTGACTGACCAAGGAATTTCTTCTACAGACTGGGGTTCAGACTAGTTCGCTGTCGCAGTGTTTCACGCACCTTCGGGATATCTATTTTTTGGTTTTAGACATTTGACAAACTTGTTCTGTTACGGAAAATAGGCGATTATGTTTAGTCAGCCCACAACAAATTGCCATGCATAAAAATACGTCCAGACTAGTCCAAATGTACGCTCGAACAATACTGTCTGGAATCATATGTAGTACTGATCATCCGATAGATACGGTCATTCCAGCAGAAGTTACCGGAAGTCACCGATATCCCATCATTCTGATGAAATTTACAATGAAACCGGGCAGAAATCTCGCAAACAGTTTGCTCTGATACCCAGTCTGTTCTGGACAATGAGCTTACACAACTAAGCACTACATCGGACAACCTAAAGCGATATACTAACCTCGTCCCAGAGTACTGCTCACAGATGCGATGCTCGTGATCCACTTTGAAACTCTGACAGATTAACGGTTTTGAAAATACATTTGCGTAGCTGTTTTCCGCATGGTCTAAATGATATTGGGCTGGAAGAAACCGAAACGTCTGAACAGCATCGTATGAAATATGAAGTTTATCAAGGGTGGTCCCTTAGTAGTAAAAAACAATTATTCCCAAACGATAAATTAGTCATCTTCATCGGATTCGGCGTAAAATCGAAGACAATCCCCTCATTCCTTTCTAAAATTGCACTTCGCAAAAATACAATTGGTTAAATAGTTCAAAACCGGCTTCACTCTGTTAGCGTTTTGTCAACTTGCCATAAATCAGAGGAAATAACGAGACTGCTGATGCTGCTTGACTGAAATTGTTTAGAGCATACTTATCTAGGAAGTTTGAAGCCCGCAAACTTCCAACGACTGGACGAAAGCAGTGCTCAGCCTCAAGGTGAACCTCCAGCCGAGTTAACGCGGCGTTTCTATAACCTCACGTGCTTGAATTAGGTAACTCAATTGATCAAGAGTTCCTTTAAGCTAGTCATGTGGCACAGCTCAGCAGACTACTCTTATTTGAATGAGCTACACTCCGGTGAACAAAAATACGGGAAGAGATGAATTCTTGTCTTGGAAAATAACGAGGTACTGAATGTCCAAAACGCACTCAATTAAATCATTCTGTGTGAGAAACCAGACATTGCATTCTGGTCCAGATTTTTCTGACCTTTAAAACAATCGCCCTTGTGGATAGTTTCCTTTATGAAAATATATCACAATATCTCGAATATCGTAGCAACTGGAACATGAGGCGGCATGGTGCAGCACATTCAGTTGCCTGGAAACATCACAAACGAGAGATTTAGCCGGGTTCCAGTTGGGTCTCTCGTGAAAACCAGACTGCTTTGCAAAGGAGTGTATTCCTCGTAAATAGTTCAACTTTGGTTCAAGTAGAACATAAGGTTGACAGAGACTCGGTGACCGTGCCTGTTTGATGAGTCTCAAGAAAGGCAAAACCGGTCATGGGCTGTCGAAGAGTCTTCAGTAACCTTGTGAGTAGTTTCATTTATGAAAATATACTGCGATATCTCGAATATCGTGCCAAGTGAGACGTGAGGCGTCCTTTGTGCAGGACATTTAGTTGAAGAATATCATAAACGCAAGATTCAGTTGTCTCTCGTGAAAACCGAGTAAGTGTATTTGTCGAGATAACCCTTGGTCTTTTACTATGGTGAGAGTAGACCGAGAAACGTTCTCTAGATGAGCACACACACAGCATGTCCCCGACAATTTTGTACCGGAAATCTGACTTCTCGTAGACCAACGTCTTGGTTTTCCAGTGGGAAAACTCACCAATTCTAAAAAGGCTGCCCTAATACGTTGAAATGTCGACAACCGAAATCAATCGAGTAACATGAGTGGGTTGTCTGAAATTTTAAGGTATTTTTACGTGTATGATTAAGATAACCGTTTGTTTTTATTCTAAACGAATGCATCATGCTTAGCTACCAGGCTGCCAGATTCCCACCTTGTTATTTTAAATTAAAATTCCACCAAATTCAATCAAGTGCGGGGTAATTAAACAGATTTTCAGTCAGACGTTATTAATTTGATTTGCCCCTACTTAGTTAATTAAAATATATCACCAATGATTTTTCCGAAAAATTTTGGACGTACGACATGACATTGACAAGCAGTGAATTTAATGTTGCTACAGCACAAGCTAAACCCAACGAACACGCAGTGTTCGCGTCCTAAAACGCACAAACCCATCAAAACGTTTCCAGTGTTGGTATACTAAAGTGTCTCACAGATTAGACAAGGAAACTGCCAGCAATAACAGGAAGCTCAATAGAGAATCTTAAGAAACTATCCGAGTACGTTTAATCTACGCTTTGCTGAAGCAATTTTAAGTAGAGTCATTGCATATCGACGTAACACGCTACTCATGAGGTTGCTGAAAACTCTTTGACAGTCCACGATCAATTTCGTCCTTCCTTTTGGTTTATTCCAAATAAAAACGTGAAAAGTGCAAAAAAATCGTTAATCGTGGCATTTTCCTGGCACACACAGAGAACGCAAGAGGGCTGTGATCGTTCAGCTGTAGCACTCTTTCGGCGCCCAATGGCCATGTCACTAGAAGGAAGCAGGAGGGCTGGGATACTGCCAGGTTGCCCAAGCCTAGACAGGGGCGAGTCGAGAGGCAGAGGTCGGGTTCGAACCAAGGGCCTTCCGGGCAGTGAATTCGCGCTCTAACCACTGAGCCATCTCGCTGAGAGCGATAGAAAATCCGTCACAATGTGAGCGCCTTAACCGCTGAGCTAACTCGAGCTCATTGGTTAGACGGAGTTAGCAATAATTGTATCGAGCTTGCATGTGCAATCTTAATTGCGTGGCTTTCTAGAGTCATCTCAGGCATTTCTATACCCAATGAATTCTCACACATCCGGCCCATTAATTTTGATTGTCTTCACCTCAAGCACATTCCACTAAAGCGTTTTTTCTGTTTGGATTGCGTTGCACACCGCAGGGAACACATTAGTAGGCATTAAACCTCAGATGTCATCACTCACATGACTGAGAAATAAACAGATGGAGGAATGTCTTCTCTGCTGGAGGCGTCCCTCTGCGTCAGCTGTTTCATAAAAAAACTGAATGCGTCACCCTCAGGCTGACGATTGATTGTCAACAAGATCGATTTTTCCACAGTCGGCAACACCTCGGCGGGGGAGCGTTTGTCTGAAGATAAACATCAGGGTAAATGGTTTCCAGATGCTGGTAACTAGGAGGACCACAACAATGCTTTCTGCGCATGGCTTATCATAGCCGATTAGAATGAATTAACTGGGTTACGCCGCACTAATGGATTACGTTTTACTTGCATACAAGTTTTCTGTGCTGGAACACAAGAGTAGGCATCATCAATGGACCACTTCAACTGCTTGTTGACGCCTCACGAAGACCTGATCTCTTGCACGCTCGAGTAACTGGTCAATGATTCTTAGCGACTAATATTATCAGTTTAATAAATTCTGTGCCTTGAGTTATTCATTGTAGGTAAGAAATTTTATGGTTAGCATGAATCCTCAGTGGGGCTTCAAAAGCGAATTGATAGTGTCCAACAAAGACATCAAAAACAGACAAAATTGTTTTGTTTCGGCTCCGTTTGCGTGATGTATACTGTCTGGAGAATACAAACGTTCTTCCTGAGTGCAATGCATGACGAGAGGAGCTATTCCAGCATTTATCCATGTGCAATAATGCATGTAGGCCTAGTAATCTTGCACCTTTCTGGATTCTGTCTAGTGACCTGCCCTTCCTGTGGTGCACAATCGATGCGTAATCTATCATTTTCCAAAGACCAGGCCATTTAAGCATTCTGATCGGAAAGAATTGACATAAGCGTAGAACAGCGCCTGCTTGTTAGTAGATCCTCGTTTAACCAGAGAGATGGAAAACAGAACTGTAAATTACCCGTATCACCTCAACAACTTTGTTCGTCTATAGTTTTGTAATTCATTTACGAAGCCAAGTTGTTTGTTCTTTTTTGAGTTGTCGCTAGTTGGAAAAAAACGTTTGTTTAGCCAAGCAACTTAAGCATGTGTGTGGCCAATCTCTTCGACTGTGAGATCGGTGTGACCGAAGTGGCTGAACGACCTAACAGCGAGTTATAGTGCTCCCACCCACAACGGACCTGTCTGATGGAGTGCGTGTGAGCATCGGTACCGTCGACCTGCAGACAAAAACTTAACACCGGGTCTTGTTACAAAACGGGTAAAAAAAAGCACGAATGGGGTTGGAAGAAAGATTGTGCTGAACGGTTCGTAAGTTTTCGAATGATTGTCCAGTCATATTAGCTGAGATGTTTCCGTGGTTGTGAAGACAAACCATTAGTAAGGCAATCTTAGGGTCACGCGGACATTGAGATGATTGTTGTTGGATGGCGAAAGCACAAAATGTACAAAAGTGGCAGTATACTCGGTGTAGGCTATCAGTTTTAGGCAATTTATCATCTTTTATGTAGGACACTGGTCTGAATGAGGCTTGTATCTCTCTCTCGGATCATTTTTCGGAGGTAATCAGATTCTGAATCCATCGAAATGATGGACGGGAATTCAGAGGAGCATGGCGTGCCTCTAGAAATTTCATCTATTTGTCACAAACTCTGAACAAAAACGAATGGGAGATTGTGTGCCATGTCACAGTTACAACCAGTGCGTTCAAATGCATTGGATACCCAGCACTACACTGTGTTTCGACATTAAACTTTCCGCATCGCACAACACATGGCACTCAATCTGTGTAGCAAGGTCCGGGCTGAGTTTGGCCCGGAACTTTTAAGAACTAAAGACTTAGATTCACGTTCACCAAATGCCATATTTAAAACAGCAACAGGACAAAGCAGGCGTGCGTCGACACGCGTAGAATGGTGTACTTGAAAAAAATGCGGTTATACACAAATTTAGTATACTTATAAGGTCACCCAGTCTCTAGTCTTATTTAGATACGAGCATGGCAACAGTATAATTTTTGTCTGATTACTTCAATTTCCTCGGTTCGCTGAATTTTCATGTTTTAAAGCCAAAAATAAACGAAATTTAGAAAGTACTAAATGAACGTAGGCATGCCTAGAAATGTTCACACGTGTCTCCTCAGCTCTATCCAATAAACGTCAAATCTTGTCAAGGTTGCACTAGCTTGCGGGCTAGAGACTTTATTACGTGATATCTTTCGGGCTGTGCCGTAGTTCTGACTGTGAAATCTCTAGCAATATGCAAGGCACACAACAGAAAAGATGGTCGTTAGAAGGAAGCCAATAAATTATTCGGATGTTCGTGTGAGCTACGTTACTCGTCTCGTTGCTGTGATTAGTGTGGGTAGTTGGAAGCGTAAGTTGTTTTTTTTACACGTGGCCTAGGAACGACGATATGTCTAAGTTGTTAGCTTACTACGTGATTTCGAACTCGGCTTTGTTGACTCTCAGTTCTGATCCATTATAAAGAAGCATTTTTCAGCTGCATTTGGATGATCGAATACATTACCCCGAAAGTTACCTCATCAGCTTAGTAAAAAGACACTTCAGTCCGGACACGTACACTTGCTTAACGACCACGCAACTGATTGTTCAATTGCCTAGACCAAAACCACCTGTGCACAGAATAATGTAATTTCCCAGAGATGAACTGAACGTAAGTATGAACAAGTGACGGTTGGAGCAATCCAACCTGAACAAATAACTTCAATAGGCAAAATTTTGCGTGAGTGGCAAACCAAATCGAACACACATGAATAGGCCAGAAAGTTCAAAAATAGGGAACAGTTCATTTGATACTGTGATTGCAAAAAATCCCAGGGCACAGGTCTTAATATTTTCAGTAGGGCAGAGAATAGTCTTATAAAAGCTCCAGCGATGATGTGAAAGCTTGATTTACAAAGCATGCTGCCACCTTGATGATCAGTGTGTAGATAGGATCGTGAAACTTCGGGGTAAACAGATTTTACATGCCTCCGAGGTGAAGACCCCACAGAGAAGGAAGCTCTTTAGCCTTGATTGAACCATATCTTTCCTTCTTTTGTCTTAATTCTGGCCGCTACGCAGCTTCCTTGTGTCCACTTCAGTCCAGTCATCTATCTTCAAAGGTGCCTCTATTCGGAAGGCTTTCTCTGGGCAGGATTGCAGTACACTAGAGGAGAGACACCTATATAGAGAATTCTGAAAGAACGAACTTCCGTAGTGCAGGTGCCAGCAAAATATCTTCCTGTCAGTGAAGCTAATCTATGCTGAATAGCCGAGGTGCACCCTGCAGTTGTTTCATCCTTATTGGGAGTCATCACCGCTACGCATCTCACTCAGAACTTATTAACTCCTTTCACATCACCCTCAATCAATAAGCAACCCACAAGAAGACAATTTCACAAGATGAATAAACCGCCCTTCTGATAAGTCGTCATTCGAAGAGCCAATCAATACATGAGGACGTGACATGATTTTTTTGACTGGCTCCAATTCCTTTCCAAGTGAGAAACAAACATTGCTTTTTAACCGCCCGCGTTCAAAAACTGGTCGAAATTCCGCGGATTTCAAATTACCGTAAGATGTCCACTGTGAACGATCCCCAATAGGGATGAAACAGCTGCACAGTGCTTCTCGGCTTTTCAGAATTTACTGACAAGGAGAGGTCCAAATTGAAAATGACCATATCTCCTCGCACTACCGACAATCATCGGGAGTTACCAAATTTCTCTACTCGCAGGGACTTTTTCCCCTTGGCAGTCGGCTAAGCTTGTATGTGTGTTCATCTTTGTTGACGTCTGTCGTCTGTCCCACACCAGCTGTCAGCAAACGTCCTGCATGATTCATGCAGTTTCATACACGCAGCTCTTGTGCGGTTCCCACTTCGTACTTTCAGTAGCATATTAACCAGTCAAACTTTGCGCCTTTACAGCGATTACGTTTCTGCCTATTCATAGCTAATCGTGGAGTGTGTGGTGTTGAGGGTTCTTTTAGGACTTGACAATTCTTACTGCGTCTAAATCTGGCACACAGCTTCTAAACATATCGTATCTTCCCAACCTTCATCCCAGTCCTTCCATTGGCTAAAATGTGGTTATCTGTGGGATAGCAATGCTCACCAGTACATTGTTCAGTGCTCAAAATCCTTCCAACTTAATCCATTCAAGCGGTACTAGAAGAAATTCCCAAGTTTCTTGGTTTTGTTCGGGAAAGCCTTCGCAATGGTCAGGAACTGCACTAATGAATCGACACAGCTGAGTTAAACGGAGAAGATGTTGCAGCATGAATTACATAATGAATAAGCTGAGGAACTATAAAATCCGTAGAACAATGTGAATAGGGCAAGGCTCAGCTGCGCACGGTTGCCACCACGCGTCCTGCATGTCAGTAGCTAGTGATGAACACTGATATGCATTAGCCGGATTTTCGAATGATCGTGTGAAAGACACGGAGACATGGCGAACTGGCGCCATGGGATATGCGATTATTAAGACATTTTCTTCCCGAGCAAGTCAGGAGGCGTTTTGCACTGGTGTACATAAATCCCTCACCAGGACTGTCGTCCACAATACAGTATAATACGTAACCGTATAGTCAACAGTAAGCTGAAACATCATTTAAGAGGTTTTCCTTTGGAATGAGTGTTTAAAAGCTTAAATTCAGCTCGTCTTTATGTAGACTATACCGGGGAAGTAAACAGATTTTAGGTTGGGTCATGCTTTCCTTCTGCCAAAGGAGCACGGATTTTGCTATACGATGGCCCTCTCAAGTTGTCCACTGACCAGTTGATATTCGTTTTTTCTGCGACTTGTCATCAACCGTCTATCAAAGTTTACTTCGTGTGAAAAGTGAGCCCCACAGTCTGACCATCAAGAAAAACTTGTCTATTTTAAGAGTAGAAATCCAGTTATGTTTTGTTATGGACTTTCACTTGGGGTATTGAAATCTCGCGCAGAAATAGATTGACTCAGTCACTTCAAAGATTGTCTACCCTAGGAGGGGAGCAGTTTTGACCAGACATGCCCGTCAGTTTCATTCACTGTATGCGTGGAAGCAAGAGTCGATTGGTATATGTGCGATCCGTACACTGTCCACAGTTGGCGCAGTGCTTCACTGCCTTGCAGTAAGCGGAAGAGGATGGCGATGCAATTGCAAATTCTGTCGGCTGTAGTAGAGGAAAAACAGTATCTCTCAAGCGCATCCTTTTAGAGAACACTCTGAAACAAACAAACGCTTTGATTGTTCTGTCGTTCTCTTTTGGGTTTTATCTGACGCTAATGAGTTATCCTATGACTGTAGGTGAGCCTAGTTCTTCCGGTTCGGTTCACCTGAAGATCCCTCTTGAAGGTCGTTTTCACCTTCCGTCCGTCTGTGTGGATGAGGTGGTGCTACGATAGTTGTGTAAGGATTCTGTGGACTTTGGTCGGGTTGGGATTTCCACCCCCCCTGTTTTTACTAGTGATTCTACGCGCAATGACAACCACACAGTCACGTGTAAACCCGGCTTTTCTAAGACTGCTTTCCATACGCTCGTCAGTTCCACACCTCGAGTCTGTTCACGCTGTGGTGCTTGGTGATTTCCACCGCCTCGGCTATCAGCCGCTGTGGTGTGAATCGCAGTCCCCGTCTGAAGACATCCGAATTCTCCAGATCTATTCTGTGTCCTGTGTCTTAGGCATGCACCGCTATCGCTGAGTCTTTGATCAGCGTTTGATATCCTTCCGCATTTCTTGGTGGTCTGTTTATCTTCCTGTTATGTTCACCAATTCTGGTGTGCAGTTCCATGACAGTTTATTTGTGTAAACCTTAGCGCAATCGTTGTAGTTAATCGTATACACACAGTCCTTAGTCCTTTCAACCTGATGAGGATCGTTCAATCGCACCAAAACTGAGCGTAGCGTTTTCCCCTTCTGGAAAGCTACTCAGTAGTTTTCGCACATCCTCCAGTGTTCCTGCTTTAGGTGGAATGACTGCTGTGCCAATCCATTCCTTACTGGGTCTAGATACCGGAGCCAATATCCTTCTTAATTGAGGCCTGATCAAACTCACTGGGCATCCTGTTTCTTGAAGTCTGTTGGCAATCTCGATTTGAGCTGCCGTTCGGTCGATCTCTTCTGTGTGCATAGCGCTCTGACTCGACGAAACCTCAATGAGACAATACTGGCGTACACGGATTTTGGATGTACTGATGTGTAGTTTAGGACGGTTCCTGTGTCTGTTGGTTTCTGGTAGATCGTAGTTTTTAATTTTCCACCGCTCTTATGTGTTATACAGTCCAGGAAGGGTAATGTGCCCGAGGTGGACTCTATCTCCATACTAAACTTGATGTGCGGATTTAAACTATTGAGATAGTCGTGGAAGCTGTTCACGTTATCTCGTTTAATTACGAAAAACGTGTCGTCAACATAACGCTAAAAAACTTTCGGTGGACAAGGATATCCGGCCAAGGCCGTTTGTTCGAATTCTTCCATATAAATATTAGCTAAAACTGGGGATATTGGAGATCCTGACCTTGGTCTTGTGAGCAAGCAGTTGTGTCAAAAACAAGCTGATCGAGATTCAAACACACTCTTATGCCCTCAGTTATTTCACCCACCTAGAGCTGTGTCCGTTGTGTTGTGTCTGCCACTAACAACCTCTTTGTTACCTCCAGAACATAAGCCCTAGTGATGTTTGTGTACATTGAGATTACGTTGAAACTCACGAGGATTTCGTCCATCTCTAAAGGAAGCCCTGCAACCTTATTGGCAAAGTCATACGAATTCCTAATGAAGGTGGTGGTTTTTGTACACCAGGCAAGAATTTGTCTAGCTCATGTGGTGGCGAGCCTACACCGTCCACTATTGGCCTTATCGGGACATCTGCCTTGTGGATTTCTGGCAGTCCGTAGAGTCGTGGTTGAATCGTACATTTTGAGTACAACTTATACCAATTACCTTGCCCTAAGTGGTTTATTATGGACCTTAAATATCTACCCACTTCAACCTTTCTCTTATTCATTATTGGAGTAATACTGCCACCGGTTACGAGGTTGAAAACACTGAGACAGGTAAATAGTATTGCCTGTACCAAGGTCGATAAAGATAAAGTCACAGTAGTAATGACCAAGAGCGACTATCTTCAAAAGGTCAGGCAAAACCACGCCGACGGATCCTATTAATGCAAAAAACAATCGCAAAAGGTCTTCTTCCTCAAAAAATTGGTAACTTCAATGCCCTTTTGTTCGTATCATCCCAAACAGACTACCGAAAGCTCGCGGTCAGTTTAACTCGCAGTGTTACCATGATGCGCGTGATAACAATGGTCTATACGATCTTACCCAGAATAACCTGGTTGTGCATGGTAAGCTGGCATTCATTTCCGGATTTTCATACCATACTGAAGTATGCCAGCGTACCTCACGAACGATATATAAAGGCGCGTGCAGTTTGTGCAGACTCATGTGTGCAAATGTGGGCGCCCTGTGTCCGGTGTAAACTCAATGGAATAAGATCCAAGCGTAGGAAACACTTCTAAGGCCACCAACATACCCCAGCGGTGGCCTACAACTGTTAAACCAAGTGAGAACAATTCATCATTTAGGATCCACATGGTATACGAAGGATAGTCTGGAAGGCTTCACCAGTCACAAAACGCCCCCAGGTAGACATTCCTCTGGCTAGTATCAGTCATTATTTGGTTTGATCCGCACAGCAATGTTTACATTAAGTCACTTTTAGCACCGTGGTAGGCATAACACCGCTGGAGAGTCCAGACTATCAGGACCGAGCTTTTGTGAATAACCTAGCGGTCGAAACTACTGTTTTCCACCTCGGATCTGCATTACTAATGGCCCCCCCATGCGGGTTCATTCTCGGTTGAACTTGTTCACATTCATATCGTTACACACAATGAATCCGATAAAATTATTAATGATGTTCTAATGTTCTATTCCAAACTTGAGTTCGACTCACTCTGAGCCGTTTGGTAACTTCAATCAACTCCGGATTGCTTTTGAAGTTTATTAGTTCATTATTCTCTCTTTTTCAGTAATAATTTAACGTTGGCTGAACTACAAAAAACTTGGAATTGGGGCATGTAATTAATAATATGTAATGCTACCCCTCCATGAGGCATGTTGGAAGCTGATATCCAGTAACAGGAAAGTTTTTGGAAACTGTTCTTGATTGATTGATGCAACAAGGTGATGTGGCACCCCCATAGCGATGATTACTTTCCGCTTGCTAATTCGGGATTACCTGGAGAAACGAAGAACGTTTTTTAAGCCTATGGAAGATGTAAATTTCCGATCAAATACCTGGGAGTGAGTTTGTTCCTATTTACAGGAGACTATTTGGGATATTACCATCAGCCATTGGCTTGTCTTACATGAACTATAGTTTGACGCTGAGGTCCAATAAGGCTGGATCACCGCTTTGTCTTGAGCACGTTCTCTATATGCTGTCCTGCTCATTGAAGGTTTGAACTAAACGGACTTGGTGAACAACATAGTTGAGGTGTGGATGCTTTCAATAGGATAGAAGAATACTCTGCTCCAAGTCCTTTTTTTCAGCTAATCATGTCCACAGACTGATGAAGACCTTTGTGTCTCGCTTGAGACCAGTGATGTGCACATTTTTCAGACACGTTTACTATTCCTGCCTTATAGTGTCCATGTTCTATATAGCTCAGATAAAGTAATCTGCAAAATACAGTTTTAGACGGTGTTCTGCAGATTTTTCTTCTTGAAAATTGAAAAAGTCTTATGCATGTATGGAGCTGTAATAATTCTAAACTTCTCGAATGAAACGGGGTCTCACTTTGTGGTTGCACTGACCAAAATCAAGTATGATCATAGGAATTTCACACTCATATACAACCGGCGTTAACCTGACGACGGTTTCTTGTTTCTTCATTGCCTAACTATGTCATTTACGTCAGAGAGAAACAGCAACCCTTGCAAACCCCGAACTTTATCGGACCAGCTGTTGTAACCTTTAGGGATGCTGCAGCGACATACTCCTCTATGGTTTTTGTGCGAGGCAATAAACTGTTTCTGCGTAAGCCAGGTTATGATCGAACACACTGAAAAAAGACATCTCACCCTTTCTTACCTATAGCTTTTTTTCCGTGTTACTGTTTCAGACCAGCTTTCTTGTCCACTACCTCAGCGCTGGCTTGTAAGTGTAATCGGTTTATATTTATTGATCTAGTAAGCAATTAATGTACGTGGTAAACATACGCCGCGCACAAAAGCACCAATCAGATAATGGGACTGATTCATTTGTATCAAATGGACGATATTTGATTTACAACCACGTGACTCAGCCACACATCGTAACGTTTTGATGATAGCTTCATATTCAGTCATTTGTTCTGTTCCTTTAGACACAAATATGCGGCAGAAGGTTATCCGTTAACTTAACAAAGTGTAAACTTAAAGCCAAATTGCGTGCGGATTAAGGTGAGGAGCAACGAGATGCCTGTTACTAATCGAACTCTGTCAACTTCCATTGTCGTATGGATCTCTCAAAGTATTGTTCGTTGATTTGAAAGGAGACCACAAGTTTTATTGTTGCGCAACAGTGATGAAAAACTCTGGGTCGATTTGGCTTTGTGTTTGAAAGATTAGTTAGAACACGGTAATAAATGAAGTTATTTCCTCTGTCCAGCTCAAATTTCAGTCCTGGTGGACAAAAAATTGTAAAAGAACAACCTTATGAGTAGTGCATTACGTATATATACATGTATCGCGATATCTCGAATATCGTAGCAACTGGAACATGAGGCGGCCTGGTGCAGCACATTCAGTTGCCTGAAAACATCACAAACGGGAGATTCAGCTGGGTTCCAGGTGAGTCTCTCGCAAAAATCAAATTGATATGCAAATGAGTGTATTTCTCGAAAACAGTCCAATTTGGGTTCAAGTAGAACATAAGGTTGACGGAAACTCGGGGACTACGCCTACCTGATGAGCCCCAAGAGGGGTGAAACCGGTCGTGGGCTGTCGAAGGATTTTCAGCAACCTTATGAGTAGTGCATTACGTAAGACAACAAGGAGTTCAGTTGTTGTTTCTAAAAATAGTAATCCGCACTTCCGTGCTGAACCGTTTCGTAATATCGAAAATTGGCAACGCAGAAGCTAATTCCGTGAATCCAATTACGGTGACATTTAGACTCGGATGAGTTATTTGCTAGTCCGAAGCAGCAAACAAACTTCGACAGCTTGAGGTAAACTACAATAATTCCCCCAAAGGTTGACAAAGGTAGGCATTTCGCACGTTGTTGGTGACCTTGTCACAGGCAGATTGTCGCACAACATAAAACAGGGAGTAAGGTCAAACTGTCTGTACGTGCGTATAAAATGAACATGAATGAATCAATAGCAACCCGGGTAAAACAAAGATGTGCGGCAATATATGCAAATTCATGCAGGAAAGCTGTTCAGTCTCGGATAGATTTGGGCTAATTAGAACTCGAGTTGGAAAACCAAAAGGAGAGCTCACAATCCATCTGTTAACGGAGGACACAAAGGATGAAAAGGCATTCATCCGAGGAACGTCTAAACCTAAAAAAAAGAACCAAAAGGTGTTGAACTAAAAGATGTCACACTGTGAACTTAAAATGTTTTACTTTGAAAGTTGTTGTACACAATGTCAATGTCTTATTGTGGGTCCTTGGATAAGCACGCCATGTGCGAGCGGAAAGATTGCAACTTGAGATTCAGTCATTTTATTTAAAACTATACCTCACTATCTACTTGATGCGGCCGTTAGGTGACATCCGCTGTTCAGTGGGCATGGACCCAGTTTGATGCTCACTCCGAACTGGTTTACCAGTTGTCTCGTTTGATAACAACTGCCCGTTGGCTAAGTAACCCCCGTGGTAATTACTGTCCGTTATTTTACAAAAACTGTGAAAAACTAAAAGCAATCTGAAGTTTTTTCTATGATTTTTTGTTGCTTTCTTCTGGTTTCCCAACCAGCAACACCGAACAACTATTTTCACACTCATGCGCAACTACCTAGTTACAAGTTCATTGCATCCTAAGTCTTGTTTAACTTCTCTTGTGTCAGACACTTTTCGGACTCATGTATGAAAGACATTTACCTATTTTCCTCTTCAGCTTAAAAGTCTCCGAATGAAGCTTGTCTGTCTCTCCCTAATTACCTTTGCCAGTAAATATGTGCAAGAATGTGGCGGAGCGGGAAAAACCCGTGCACTCAGGGGAACCTCAAACAGACTAGAATGCTGGTTGTGGGCCTGGCATTGTTTGCACATCAAACGGCGTCCATTTTGTTGCGCAATTTAGGTTAATTGTTAATTCATACACCCAGGGTTCCAGTAGAAGGAGAGAAGCATGCGGATGTCATGCATATTTCCGGGGGGTACCAATTGTCATTGATTCTCGACTACCTCCATAGGCCCCCCATCAGAATTTTCTTGTTACAGTTGCATCTTATTTTTTGGGAAACGAGGCTACGATCTGCCGATCAAGTGGTGTGAAAACTTGAAAAGTATGGAGTTGTTTTTTTTTTACTCAACAGGGACTGACCGCTGGTTATTAGAAAACAAGACTTGCTAGTTACCTGCGAGTGGCAACTTTTCGTGGCTTGCTGTGTTAGAATCACACAATTACTTTGGTCACGTATCTATGAGTTACCTGTAAGTGACAGAGTAACGTGTTGAATATCTTTGATACATAACACAGAAAACTTGCGAAATATACCTAAATCTTCTTCAAAGATTATGAATAGGGCAGGTGATTTTGATATGTTCATCAAGTCTGACACCTGACTTGCAGTGCACAGTTAGGTGAACAGCTGTTTTCTTCATGCTTGCGTTTATATAACTTACAAAGAACGGTGGATGATATCTCTTCACGTCGACTGCCAAGTCCATCGAACAGATCAATAGATCGATTACAAGTGAAGGCACCCGAGACAGTGCCAATCTGAAATTACTAAGCCTAGGAGACTAATGGAATAATGAGTCGGATTTTTTTCTCAGAGGCAATCGTCTGTCATCTAAAATCGCTTCCTCGTGTAAGTAAATTTATGCAGTGGCCATAACATTGATGTACGCCAGCAATAAACAGCACAACCAGTAAGGAAGGATAGGTTAGTTCTGAAGAGCAATCCGTTACGCTTTTCGTCCTGACTTGGCCTTGTTAGTTAGGATAACAGAGTCGGCAGCTCTTTCTCGCTAGCAGTTGTAACAGTTCACACAAGTGTCACCTACTCAGTATACGCACCTGTACGCAGGATGAAAAGGAGTAAAAACAATTCCTTGGTTCCTATAACGCGATGAAGTCTTTTGGGAACCTTAAATTTTTCGCAGGACGGCGAGATTTTCATGCCCCATCCGGAGGATCCGATGTTAGGCAACGTCGTAAAACTAAGAGTTTACGATGTTACTGATAACCGGAAGATGGCCAGAGACAGCGATCGATTATGAAGCACTCACATGATGAGCTCAAATAAGGACGAAAATGTTTTGATTGATTTTTACTACTTCTAGAATTTGTGGTTCGACTTCAATCCAAGTTTTTTCAGATCATCCTTGAGGATCATTAAAAGTGCAGACTATTTGTTGGCTTTCCACTATAAGTTAAATTCCAGGACGGGGTACTCGATACGGAATTATAAGGGGGACTAATGGAACTTGACTCAAAGAGGATTTTCACGAAAACAACCCAGGCACCACTGGAATATTTGTGATCGTCATTGGTCCCCACATCAAATGACACAGGGGACATTAAGTAATGGCCGTTGGTTTGTTCGCTGAGCTACTTGGGTTACGAACCTTCTCCTCTATAGCAAACTTTAAGTATGCTTACTGGAATCCCCTCATCGGTACCAGTCACCTGACGGCCGAGAATTGATGCTACCTCAATCCCACTCGATAGCGCGTTCATGGTCTTTGCGATGAAGACCTTGATCGTGACAGTCAGCGGCGAAAGCTTCTACACTTAACGACCGTTTGTGTTTAATGAAGCCAGATTGAATACAACTCCCCAATGCAGTGTGATCACACGAAAAATCCCCACGTAGCCCCGTGGTCTCTCTAGTAACTACCTTGTAGATAAAGGTGGAACCCCGCAGCACAAATACACATTTTAGGAAGATACAAAGAGTGAACATTCATTCGCACACCTTAGAGTCCATCCGACAAAAAGAAGTCTGTGTATTGCATTGTATGATGGTGTAAGGGCTTGGAAAAACAGAGTTGGAGAGTGTTTCCGAACCTGTCGAATCTAGAGACAAACAAGGAAAATAAGTTCTAGGTGGCTAAGAAAATTTTAACTTGGAAGTAGCGAATAGAGACTGATTGCATGAGCGGATGACTTGGAAAGGGCTATAGAAGTATAGGCTTCAGAAGAACGCTTTCCGTGGAAGTGACCGTACGATAAAGGTTTGGACTGTGGGGAAAAGACTGCGAATCATCGGCCAGAATAAGGACAGAAATGATACGCCCGTTCGTAGTTTAGATCCAGATGGAAGGGCCCATATCTTAGACATGAGATTTCAAAAAAACTGTTCAGCTGTAACACCCTTTCGGTGCATAGCTACCATGCCACCCGAGGGAAGCACGAGGGTTGGGATACTGCCAGGTTGCCCAAGCCTAGACAGGGGAAGTCGAGAGGCGGAGCGGGTCGGGTTCGAACCTCGGACCTTTCGGTCAGTAAATTCGCGCTCTAACCACTGAGCCATCTCGCTGGGAGCGATAAAAAATCCGTCACAATGTGAGCGTCATGATGCAATTAGGGTTGGATGGACATAGACCAGCAATGAATAGCAAGAAACATGGAAAACACAGCGCAGCCTGCTGCACGTCGGAGCTGGTGATGCGAATCTTAAAAAACAATGCCATCTAGGTGAACTCTCATAGATCATGCCAGCAAAATGATGTCAATCCATTTGGCCAAAAATATCCCAGTCTCGTATGAACACTGGAGAGTTCCAAATCTCAACTCAACTCACTTAATAAGCTTAGTTTCTACTCAGGAACATCCTGACAGCATGAATAATTCACTTCAAAGTTCTTCCTTAAGAACCCAAAACAGAGTTTTAATTTTTCTTCTCTACTGAGATAAGGATAACACAAACACACTTGGATTACGTTGTAGTCCATTCGTCGTGATCCAACTCAAAACTTCTAATTTGGTAACGTAAAACAAGTACTATCTTCACGCATCTTCACAGCATGTTTTGTGACAGTCAACCTGGCAAACTTTGCCTGAATGTACCAAGTAAGTTCTTGCGCCCACCGGTCACCAAGCTCTTCTGGCGCTTATTTCACTGTGACAGTATGCCAAGGCAACGAGATCGGAGAAAAACAGTAGTCCAAATTTGACTGTATAAAAAAAAACGCGCAGACAACACAGTTTCTCTTCCGTAACGGCCATGCACTCGTTGAGATACACCGTTCTGTCCAGAAACCAGTACGCGCGCTGCACACACTGTCAGCCAGATCGGTCGCATTTGTCTGGAAAGCGCACTCTCATCACTGTGTGCGTGGGTAGGCGGATAAGTAAAAAACTGAACAAGGTTACTCCATAGTCACATGATTACCTTGAAAGGATAGAGCAATATGGAACTGGGTTCAAAAGAATAGGACACATTGCCAACTACATACTCACAGGTTTCCTAGACTTGAGTCACGCCTTCAGACAAATATCATTGTCCAACACATCAGTCAACTGGCTGGAAATTTCAACTCCGAAACTTATTAAAAAACAAGGTCTCACTTTTTTCGAGTTATGCACTAATTTGCAAATCAATTTAGTTGTTGCGAGAGACTCACCTGGAACCCAGCTGAATCTCCCGTTTGTGATGTTTCCAGGCAACTGAATGTGCTGCACCAGGCCGCCTCATGTTCCAGTTGCTACGATATTCGAGATATCGCGATACATGTATATACGTAATGCACTACTCATAAGGTTGGTGAAAATTCTTCGACAGCCCACGACCGGTTTCGCCCTTCCAGTTCGGGCTCATCAGGTAGGCGCAGTCCCCGAGTTTCCGTCAACCTTATGTTCTACTTGAACCCAAATTGGACTGTTTTTCGAGTTATACACTAATTTGCAAATCAATTGGGTTTTTGCGAGAGACTCACCTGGAACCCAGCTGAATCTCAATTGTTCAATCGGTTGAAAAACGCTTGGAACCGACTGAGTAGTCATCGTTTTCGGAAAAGTTTGGTAACAGTCGGTAAATTTATTACCGGGCAACGTTTCGATTTCGACACAAAATCTTCGTCAGGCCAAGTGACTATGTTACGAGGTTGGCCGAGATTTAAGGCGGAAGGAGAACCAATCAGCTAAGTCAAGGTAAATCTCTGTTAGGTGTCGGCCAAGGGATTTTGTGTGTTAGGGTGGGTGACCAAATGTTAGGCCGATGGGGAAACCTACATGGATTTGGGTCCATCCTAGGGTCTAATTCTTCCGATTTGGTTCACCTGAAGATCCCTCTTGACCTAGTCCTACGACAGTTGTGTAAGGAAGAGGGATTCTGTGGACTTTGGTCGGGTTGGGATTTCCACACCCCTGTTTTTACTAGTGATTCTACGCGCGATGAAAACCACACAGTCACGTGTCAACTCCGCTTATCTAAGACTGCTTTTCATACGCTCGCTAGTTCTACAACTTCGATTCAACTCACGGTGTGAGGCTCGGTGATTTCCACCGTCTCGGCTATCAGCCGCTGTGGTGTGAATCGCAGTCCCCGTCTTAAGACATCCACATTCTCCAGATCTATTCTGTGTCCCGTGTCTAAGGCATGTGCCGCCATCGCTGAGTCTTTGATCAGCGTTTGATATCCTTCCGCATTTCTTGGTGGTCTGTTTATCTTCCTGTTATGTTCACCAATTCTGGTGTGCAGTTCCATGACAGTTTATTTGTGTAAACCTTAGCGCAATCGTTGTAGTTAATCGTATACACACAGTCCTTAGTCCTTTCAACCTGATGAGGATCGTTCAATCGCACCAAAACTGAGCGTAGCGTTTTCCCCTTCTGGAAAGCTACTCAGTAGTTTTCGCACATCCTCCAGTGTTCCTGCTTTAGGTGGAATGACTGCTGTGCCAATCCATTCCTTACTGGGTCTAGATACCGGAGCCAATATCCTTCTTAATTAACGCCTGATCGAACTCAGTGGGTATCCTATTTCTTGAAGTCTGTTAGCAATCTCGATTTGAGCTGCCGTTCGGTCGATCTCTTCTGTGCATAGCGCTCTGACTCGACGACTTCCGCATTTCTTAGTGGTTTGTCTATTCTCCTTTTATGCTCACCGATTCCGGTGTGCGATTCCCTGGCAGTTTGTTCTATGTAAACCTTAGTGAAATCATTTCAGTTAATTTTATGGCCGCAATCCCTAGTCCTTTCAACCGGAATGGGATCTTTCAATTGCACCAAGACTGAGTTGTCAAGCATATATTCAGCCGCTTTATTCTTTGCCCCTAGGTCAAAGGTATAAACAGCTCAACCGGATTTTCGTTTGGGATAGACTTTGTTTGTTTCCGAAACGCTACGAAAGAAAGTGCGCTAAATATATCCGGTTTTCTGGGTCTATCAGGAAGGTTAGATTCCTGAAAGCAACCACTGAATGCCCGAAATCTACTGAGGCCCTCAGCTCTGCTAGATGTTGACCAGACAGACAACGCCCCCTCAATATACAGCGCCTCAAGCCTTCTATCAAACCCAGACAGCGCGAGTCAGCGTTGATCAAGGTCAGGCAACGTCCCCGCAATATGCAGCGCGTCTCAGCCTTGTACCAAGGCCAGACCGCCTGCGTCAGCATTGGACCAAGTTAGACAGTGTTCCTCCAATAACTAGCTTCAGACCGTTGTGTTCTCGCACTCGCGCGTACTCACGCTCCCGCACTCGCTTGTTCGGAATATAGCTGTTGTGTTCCCTTCTGTGAGTCTTTTTTCCGGCATTAAGCACTGGAGCAGGTCAGCCGTGAGATACCGCAGATTGACGAATCAGCAGACATAACAGGGTTTGTCCTCTGTTTCCATTCGGATGTGCGTTTTATTCTGTCTTCACTCCTAAGATCAGGTCTGTTTTTCCTTCCATCAGTCGACTCAAGTTGTGTTGCTGATGCGTTGACAACTATTTTGACAGTATCACGGATCTTGGAAATTCGTGACAGCCCTGAACTCATGAACTCAAACGTGCTGATCGATAGATTCTACGACTGAGTTATTAGGTACAGTGTAACAAAATTTACCAAAATCAACAATATCCTTAATGAGAAAGGATAAACAATTTATAGCATATTATTTGCAAAAGCAATCTAGACCCAGCAAGAGAGCCTTCATATGAAACAGACCACAATGGGTGGTCGAGCGGATGTGTGGGTGAGTAAGTGAGTGAGTGAGTGATTGGGTTAGTGAGTGAGCGAATGGGCAATTAATTAAGTGAATGAGTGAGTGAGACTTACCAGCCTAGTTCTGTCACTGATTTACCATCCAAAGTTCCGGAGATAACCTCTCATTACCATAAAAGCAGGGCTCCACAGACCGACGCTCGTGTTGCGTTTAGACGCTGTTGATTCATCGATGTTTAGTTGTTTGTTTTAAACCCCTGGTCGGGCGACTGATACAACACTTATTTGCTGCTTGAACAAAGTAATTCGAAATTTTCTCAGGAAGCGTTTGGAATTAGTTCGCCCAAATAGTGCTGTGTGCGCAGAGTCGCCGCACAATTTCCGATTTACGTTAATCTCTCCTTTCTGTTTTCAATGGATTTAACATCGTGTGCATTGTAATCTTTGACCCTATCTATAATTCCTAAAGTTTTCTCTTCTAGTAGATTTTTTTCAGTCGCCCCCTCTAACCATTCCATTTTTAATTGATTGAAACTCGGGCTTCGGAAAATATCTTGGCTACCCTTCGCTTGCAAAGGATCTTCTACCTCGGGCAAATTTCACACCAAAAGGAACAAGTTTTGTTGTGACCCCAAAACCAACTTCCTTCCTTGGCCCACTTCATCAAAAAATTGGACGCGCGTTGTCTTGCCGTCTAAATGTAGTCTATCACCAAACGAACCTCTAAACCAGCCTTTCCATTTTACCTGCGTAATCATTCGGCATTTCATCTCGGTATTCAGTTTCATTTACATATATAAGATACAGGTTGCCTGTTGTCGCATTCGACCGCTGTTTACCTTTCCCCCAGAGTTACTAAAATTTGAGACATTTTCTCCGTTTATTTTTCTGACGGAAAGTACTACTGATGGGGTCGCTGAAAAATCTTTGGCAGTTGACAAGCCGTATCGTATCACGTGGACGTAGTCCCTGAATTTCCTACAGCTGAACATAAAGTTCTGTGCAGTTGACAAAAGGCAGCCACTTGCACATTAGTCTAGTGCTAACGGAAACTCCTTTTATGATAGTCTTCAGTTGAATGCGCTGCACACAAGAATTCATGCAGTATATCCGTATGACGCACTCCACAACGAAGAGACTCACCTATGATTCAACTGAATCCTTTGTCAACATTCCTCCCCCCCGTTCTCTTCAGATTCCTTCGAAGTACAATTGTTTAAGCTAGTGAAAACTTTTCTGCCTCTATCCTGTGTGTTCGTGATGTCTCAATGTCCGCTTACTTTGTTTTCGATTTTTTTCCAATTAACTTCGAAAGAGACTGTAATCCACTGTGACCACATATAGTATTTCTCTACCCAGAAATAATTACAGAATTAAGGAAAAACCGACTGGCGAGAATGGCTCCAAGTGAGACAAGAAACAGTACTTCAAAATTTAGTGACAAACACGTGACTAGCCTTGAGAGCGACACAAGCTCTCGCTCTCCAAATTTCCTCCGATTGCAGCTGAAAATACAGACGATTTTAAAAATGCGAATCTGGAAATACGACCTTGCAATTTCATGTGTTTTTTTTCAACTGGGCGTGACACAGAACCCGAACCTGCCCGAAAGGCAAGTAGGACTGAGAATAGTTAACCGCCAACTGTATGAAGCAGGTTTTTGTTGCCCCCACAGTACTATGCGGATCATGACTTTAAGAATGTGGGTTAGTGATAACTTTCTCAAGTCGAGGGTTCGTGCGGAAAAATGTCTAAAATCAATAGGATACACTGAGATTTACAAGTTGGTTTTGTCAATCGGCCTCTGAAAAGGACAAATGGCCTAAAAAAAATTTTTTAAACTGTTGTCATATAAGGTCGGGTTTCATCCATGTGTTGGTCTTTGACTTGAAAAACCTATGGAGAATGAACGAACTGCACGATCCAGAGACTTGATTGTTTGAAATCGTCTCCGAAAGGAATTCAAATTACTAGAGCTAATAAACATGGAAGAAGAGCGCTTGACATAAAGGAGTGCACCTCTAAACAAAGTATTTTGCCTGGGTTACGAAGCCGGCTTTTTAGTATGTTAGGAATAGCAAGAGTGGATAACCAAAATTAGTAATTATACAAATGATTGGTTCAAGACTAATATATTTTTCTTATCGTTTCCAATGCCAAATGCTTGCTATGGTTTCAAGCTCATAGGATTTGTCAACGATGTCTGTATTACCCCTGAAAAAAATGGAAGAAATTACGGCGAAAATAGGGCCATTCTGAATTGCTTCTTCAGCCTTGAAACCAACTACGTCCAAGATAACATCCAGGGAAGAAATTGGACATTCCGCCTGGTGTTTTCGAGGACAGAAAACGTTTCGGGTTGGTTCTACGGGTACCAAACTCACAAGAAACCCCGATGAGAAGTCTTCAAAAAATCTACTCAAAGTAGCTGTTTTCTTCTTCTATGGTTTTCCGGCAAAAAATAACTAGGCAACAGCTAGTTCGTTGGCCATATCAAAGGTATCCAAACCAGTTTATTCCCATATATTAGTAAACAAACTTCACCTAACGTGGAATGTAATACTAGTTAGGATTTCATGCGCATATCATCCTTGGCATGCAGCCTAAACCGTCACGAGTCAAACTCAGCTCACTGACATACAGGTGTAAAATCATCAATCCATTGAAAATGGAAATTTTTTAAGAAATATTGCGGTGAATATTTTGACGGTGTACATAATCAAGATGACCCAGCCCTGCATCCTGCAGTGGAACTCAGGAAGCAATTGACGAGTGAGGTCACTTCGAGTAAATTCCTTCTTCGATTAACTAAAATTAATTGTTTCTATTAGTTACAAGTCTCATCACTCCAGCAATCTCACAAACTCTTATCGATGAGGACAAAATTAATCAATAACAACGACTCAAGCCGTCTCTGAGTGAGTAAATTAGAAAACATTTGATTTCCACGTGATTTGTTAAAATTTGGCGTAAAACAAATGCATATATAACAGCAAACTCGAAAAGCACTGGCTGATGCCAACAAAGTAGACTGCTTCAATACGTTTTCAGTCCCTGTCACACCCACCGTTGCCAAAAGGAATACACGTTTGAGATCAGTGGAGCTTGACGGACTAAATCACTGACTGCCAGCTGTCACGGTTAGTGCGACAGACAGTCTGAAGCATAGTGTAGTAGTTCAGCGAAACTCAAGCCGGGGAAGGAGTTGATGAACGGAGTGCAAAGGCAAACTGACGTTTGAGTCTATAAAAATAATTTCCTGCCATCAAGCGGGCATCGGTATTCTGGTTTGAGTTTGCAGTTTTGATTGGCGTGATACAAAGTAAACATACGGTACTGGATTGATAAATGGCAAGGCCACAAATTGTTGAGTAAACAGCCAGTATGCTACTTCGGTTTGTCTAAGAAACTCTAGCCTCGTAAACTTTCTCACACTGCAGTAAGGAACCTTTCAATAAAAAAGGTTTTTTGAGACTATTCTCTCAGGAACACATTTTGGCCACCGAACTCTATCCGAATCAAACCTCAGCCAAACCATTTTCGTCACGTTGAAATATTTACCAAGATTTAGAGCGCGCGCAAACAAGCTAACACACACAGACTGGTTCGATAATCGGTTGTCTGGATAGTTGTTTGCAGGCCCCAGGAGCAGTTTAGAGAATTAATCACTGAGAGGAAGTTTTACCGCTTGCTAAAAATTGTGGGTGGTATTCCACTACTGTGAAAAAAACTAAGATAACCCGTAGGTTGTGCACTTTTTTAAGGCAAGAGTCAAAATTATTTACTTTAACTTCTATTTAAAATAATGTTTCTTTTTCAAATGCTTTTGTTTAGTTTGGCTCATTTTGGTGTTATTTAGCTTAAATTTTTTAATGATTTATTTCTACTTATTTTGCTGGGCCTCATCTAATTTAATTTAAATAAAAATACTCATTTTCAGGAGTAAAGATGTCTCACACAAAATATCTTTTGCCCACAGCCAGACCGTTATTCCTGTGACCCTAAACATGCGTTTTTAGACGAATTATTGCATTCGCAAAAATTGAAAAATTGGTTTCAAATTTACAAGGAGGCTCAAAACTCAGTAGCCAATGAGTGAATTCAAATCAAATAATCTCACGCTAGTTGCGATTACATTAAAGCTTACCGGGCATAAAAAAGATGGTACTATGAATAGGTTGAACCTAGATGGAATAGGGTAAAAACAAACCAAGATTTTGATGAGTTATTAGCTGCTGAACTAAAGAATGCAGCTTGAGTATACTCGGGGAAACAAACAAAGTCGTGATATCTACCTACGAAACTGGAGTAGTGTGATCATTGCCTATCCATCTTGTTCTGTACAAAAAAGAACTTAAAAGGCCAACAACAACAGGCTCAGTGATTTCAAACACATGATGTTACTTTGATGTTAACGCAACTTTAAAAGGTGAGAGGTTTGTACGGTGGTCACTTTTCGTTGGACGTTTTGCAAGTTTGATCCTGAATAAAGAGTAACCAAGTTCTGAAAACGTTCATGGATATGTTTGGCAATGAAGCTACCGAAATGTCGCGTATTTTGGTTGATGTGCCTAGATCTGCAGGGGAAATCAACTTGATAAACGAGGTTAGCTTCGGCAAGTCGAGGCGGCGGGTCTTTCACTGAGGTAGCTGCAAACGGGATAAGAAGTGGACGTTGCTCTATTATGTCTTGAGGTTTGGGAAATTGTCTGTGGTACCCGTCTGCATAATGGAAAAACCTCGTCCTCCATGAACGTCACTGTTGATAAAAAATTGGTCCTGTCTAGAGAACTTCCTGATCAACAGAAGAACGTAAATTCTACTGCTGCACTCACCTGCATGCCAATTTGGCTTTTAGGAATTACTCAACTGAATGTGCAGTGCCAGACCGCCACGTGTCTTGGTTGGTACGATATTCAAGATGTCGCAATACGTTGTATAGAATATCATGAGAAGAATACCAAAAACGAAGGATTTAGCTGGGTTTCAGGTGGGTCTACCATCAAAACCAAACTGGTATGCTGATAAGCGTATTAGGCAAAATTCGTGCAATTCGGGGACTACACCTATCTGCTGAGTCTCAAGTAGGCCGCAACCTGGAAACATCACAAACAGGAGATTCAGCTGGGTTCCATGTGAGTCTCTCGCAAAACCAAATTTGTTTGCAAATGAGTGTAGTTCGCTAATTTCGTGCAATTTGACCTCAAGTAGAACATGAGGTTAACAGAAACTCGGGGACTACGCCTAACTGATGAGCCAGTCCCAAGAAGGGCAAAACCGGTCGTGGGCTGTCGAAGAATTTTCAGCAACCTTATGAGTAGTGCATTACGTCTACGCATGTATCGCGATAGCTCGAATATCGTAGCCACTGGAGCATGAGGCGGCCTGGTGCAGCACATTCATTTGCTTGGAAACATCACAACTGAGAGATTCAGCTTTGTTTCAGGTGAGTCGCTCGCAACACCAAATTTGTTTGCAAATTTGTTCGCCAGTAAAAAAGAGATTTACTTTCACGTGCCCATGTTATTTGAAAGTATGCTTTTCAAAATAACTGTTTGCGATAAAATCTCAACCGGCCGGTAGAATTCTAAGCGCGATTGAAAAGTGATACACGGGAATGCAAAACCTCTAAAGGTGCCCAAATACGGGATTACTCAGATCATTTATTTGAAACAGCATCACTAATTTTACGCGATGTTTACGACGACACACCAATAGCTGGCGTAATTTAATAACGTTCGCTGTGACAGTCGCGAGCGTACCCAGAAACGACTGGGTGGCCCTTGAAGAAACATGCTGAAGAATTCGGTTGCATTGATGTGGTGATCCGTAGCAAACAAACAGCGGCGATTATTTTTGTTAGATGCTTGATATGGCACACACTAAAAACTACTCATCGCTTCTCTGAAACCTGCGCCGATCCTTGGTATCCACGTAGTGTGTGCTCCATTCGCAAACGAAAGAACACAACACAAAAAGCTTCTCAGTTTTTAAAAGACTCGCTGAACCGTGTCATGGTTTTCGCTTGCTTGCTTATTTTGTTCTGGTCAATTAATCCTAATAGACACATTTTTCGGCTTGAAATTTGTGAAAAAAAGACGATTCTATCGGATACCAGACAGGAACGACCCGGACAGCTGATGTCAACGAGGTCATTCATTCTTTGCAGAACCGGTCACTTAGGCATGCTACCTATTCATCTCCTGTGGAGGCTTGCAAGTTGTCTAGCCCCGCCTTCTTTATCTGAACAGGACTCCAACTCATGTTTTAGATTTACGCATCATCGTAAATTTCAACAAGACCCATCCTCAGCTTAACAGTCAAGAAGGACACCAACCCACTACCACTAGTTTACCAAACCATTTGGAGATAATTGGTGAATTTCACCAGTCTCAAGTTTTCACCTTACTTTGGAACTGTGTTGCCGGGAGCAAATATTTTGCAACGTTTTTTCACAGTGTCAAACTCTCTGCACCCTTCCTCCTCACTTCCCCTACCCACTGTTTGGCTGACCATGCTACATACTAGCTGTTTTAATGTCCCACCCTCTGTTGTCGAACATAAACCAAAACACCGAGTATTGATTTTTCGTGGTGAACTCGTCGTGTGTTGACCATACTTGCACACGTAGTATTCCAGATTGAATTTGGCTTATCTGAATGATCAGCAGCTTGCTTTGTTTTTACGGTCGGAATACCTAAACAATCGAGGAGTTGTATTTATCACAAACGGTAGAGAGGCAAATTTCTCGATCGTCATCAGGCAGGATTTGTGCAGGACTTGTGAATGAATAACTATTGTGCGTTTTGCTGAGACTTTCATTGGGTGCCGGGGCTAGCTTATCAGTGATTCATATGTTCAAACTATATAATCAAACTACCGAAAAGCCGACCACGATGCAACACAGATCACAACCAGAATCCAAGTACGCCTTTCGTCAATGGCCAATCAGGTCACAGCGCAAAAACTGCTCTTTGCAAACTATATAAACGCAAGCACAAATAGAGAGACTACCCACCCAACAGCACACTGAAGATGTCTCCTCGAATGGTGACAAAACGTTTGCAAATCAATTGCCAAGCTCGGCGAACAGATCAACAGCCACCTGATCAAATACCAATGTTTCTATCTCGTTCAGGTTAGCGGCATTGCCTTACGCTAAACACTGTTGTCACTCCTGGATTGCCCCAGTGATTCAGGTCTTCTTCGACGGTAGTGCTGAAGTATCAGTGATTCAAGAACGCTATTGAGATTAGCGTTCCGTACGTATGAATGCCCACCGTGATTGCGGGTTCCATTTTAAAGGGTAGACTCGGTTCCTCTCAGGTTATGCTTCCTAAAAACGTATTCTGGAGAATCTGCACAACTACGCTCCTAAAGTTCTCGAACATTAGACATCAAGGTGTCAGAACGTCCCTCTTGTCCAGGTTGAGTTATCCAACCCATGAGTAGCTTGTGCTAATGGGACGCACTTGATTCGTGGATGTACCTTTAGGAGATATTAGTGCAGAATCTATTGGCCTCACTATTTTCCGGCGTAAATGAGCCCCTTCCCATGTCCAGAAACTAAAAACGTTACATTTGTTCCGCAGTTTCATGGAGCTATTTGGACTAAGCGTTTTGACTTTGAGAGCTAGGCAGGTCGCATCCTTCACGACGTAGTTACTCAAAGACCTAGGTCAATTTAGCTTAGTTCTGCTAGCGTTGAGCAGTTCGAAACCTTCAGAAACTAGACCACAGCTAAACGCGCCTTCAGAGCAAGTTACGTGGTTGCTGTGGTACAGTCAACCAGCCTATTATTCAGCAGATAGTGAGCAATGGAACGAAGCATTCCACAGCACCATGTCGACTCGTCAATGCTTACCTCACCGAGATACGTTTCAGGTTTGGTGGTTTGCAAAAACAGGACATTGGATTAAAAACTGCTAAAATTTACTGTTCTGTCAGGAACTTTACACAGAAATACCTTTGAAAAATTATCCCTTTCGGCTTGATTACTGAAACTTGTGTATGTTCTTCTAAGACAGGGGTCCGCAGCTAATTTGGAGGTGCTAATTTGAAGCGGTGGTGAAATCCACAGAACCGCAAACCAGTGGTCTCCTCAAGGGGAAAAAGTTTTTATGTAGAGAGATACTAAGGCACGTAAGTTTTTTTGCAAATTCATTGTGCAGTTATCAGCTATACATGTGTAAGCGTAGATGCAGCTGAGCTTATGAGAATCTACCGAAGCCCCAATCAGATCATCGACGAATCTTAGCAATTATGTGCAAATAAAGATGGTGTTAACGGGTGCTCCACCTAGACTAATCTGCGTTATTATTCTTTAGGCGAATGTGATGTACAGAGTCAATTTTAATTCTAACGACACTGAATATAAAGGGGAAATTTCCCTAGTGTGACACTACTCGCAATAGTGATGAGGAAATTTCATCCAAAATGAAAGTAGTATCTTATCAATAAAACAAATCGTATAAAATATCTTAACATGAGGCACTGCACCCACGGTTGCTGAAAACACTTTCTTTGTCTAGTTGAATTGCTGCGTGTGATTTGTGTCTTTCAACTATCATCCAACCAAAGACGTTCAAATATTGATTTTGTTGAGGAAAGCTCCACACCCAAGAAAGCGTGTCCGCAATACACACAAAAACGACATTACAATTAGTGGCGACGGTAAAATCGCAATAAAAAATAGTTTATATACCGTGTTCTTGTCTTCTAGAACATGCTTTTGTATTTGGAAATCGAAAAATTCGTTTGCTTTGCTAAATGAAAACGATCCCATAAAATATTTTCCCTCCTACAAGTATATTAGTTTGGTGAATAAAAGACCCATCTAATAAGAGCTTTGTAATCATTTTTCGCTTTGTTCTGCTGTACCATTGAAAGTTTTGAAACTCTTTTAATCTGTCCACATTTTTCGGGGCGCATCGGTTGCGGTAGGATGCACTCTAGTAGTCGACTTTGTAGCCCATTTACATTTTTTGCTTCCTTTCGGCAATTGCAGAGATGCAACATGCAGAGATGCCTATGGTCATGGAATGTATCGATAAAATTGGGTATTTGGACGGTATGACCACCAAAATTCGTCCCAATGCATCAGCCTTAGTGCGAATAGCAAGGCCACCAAGCCTTCCAAATTCATCAGAACCATATTTTCGGGCATAAGTCGACCACCAGGTCAGAAAATTTATTTCAAATATTTCAGATCCATTCAAAAGAGTTTCACAAACATAACTCTGGGTGAAGATTTTTCTGAGAGTATAATTTTTTGCAAGACTGTCTTTCGTCGGCTGAATAAGCGGGTGTGAAGGACATTTTTCGCTTAACACTAAGACTCTTCTTGCTGAAAAGATAATATTTTTTCTTCTTGTTCAGTTTTCGATTTACTTTGATGTTGACTCGTCTCCTCATAATTAGAACCTATTTGAAATATCAAAGCAGCTTTGTCTCCTTTATCTATCAAGAATCTGGGACATTATTGTGTCAAAACTTGGCGGTAATTCTTTTTGTTGACCATGCTCATTTGGAGCTTACCCTTCCGCAGAATGCTTTTTATTTAAGTATAAATCTGCTGGTCAAAAAGGGGTCAAAATGCTGGAGACTTTGCTGTTAGGAGTCACCGCGGTTACGGTGCTAATAAACCTTGGGCAGATGTTATTCCGTCCTTTAAATGCATACATCCGACAACCGTTGACTTAGAAAAGCTTTCCTTTAGCATCAGTAGTTAATTACTATAAATTCCGTTGGAGAAGCTGGCCCGTTTTTCTTGTGAGTCGGGCTAACCAAACCGGGAGCTGTTGATCATGGCGAAGCAACTAGAGCGAGGCCTTGAAAATTCACTTGTGTTAGCCGCTTCCCACGTCGGTCTGTTTAACACAGGCAGCTGAACTGGTTGTGAAGCGATTTCTCGTCCACTCAACACCAAGCTGGCATGCTGTTTTACACAGCAGTAGCGCGGTTGCTATAGTCTGTATGGGCGAAACGACCTCTGTGAAATTTTCGCAGACTGATTGTTTAGCACCGTTTCAGTAGGGTTCGATTCATCCACGTGATGTACTTATCAATGATGGATCAGACTGGTATGTTGTCAATTTTTTTCGTGACGCCCGACGAAATGTTCCAGGTAGGTCACAATGCTGCCCAAACGTGTGTCACAGAGCCTTTTGTCGATTTTCTGTCAATCAAAAACAACAGCAAATCATTTTTAGTTCCTGTTTTCCCATGGAATTATTAGTGAAATGTGAGTTGGATGTGTGTCAGTCAGCTTAACTCATCAAGAAGTAACTTATGTGTCAGTGCCATCCGTAGCAACGGAATGGGAGCACAACCTAACTTTGAACAAGGGCAAGTCGATTCAGTCTAACAGATTGAACTTCCCACCTAACTAAGTATCGTCATTCCAAGCCGTTGATTGTTTCGGAAACCACGCCACGAGGAGTCCACCTGGCCTGCTCTAGTTTGTTTGAGCAATTAGCAAGAACAGAAAAAATGTGACTTGATGTTCAAGCATTTATTTTGTGTTTACGGGCATACCGACACGTGTCAACGAAGTGTTGTCAAAACTGTTATTATACGGCTAACAGCCTGAAGACTATGATCCACCTCCGTCATTCTAGCTCTAGCACACACCTCTGCACAATCTGGTGGCTTATGGTGCGCAATCGTAGTTTCCCTTGGGAAGTCTGCAGCCAGTCGCTGATGTGTGGCATAAATGATGTACCCCAAGCGGCTTCTCTGCTGAGACATGTATAAGTTTACTGTAATCAGCAGGTTGGGAAAGGAGACGCCTCAAGAAAATATTAGTTCTGAAATACGTAATGCACTACTCATAAGGTTGGTGAAAATTCTTCGACAGCCCACGACCGGTTTCGCCCTTCCAGTTCGGGCTCATCAGGTAGGCGCAGTCCCCGAATTTCCGTCAACCTTATGTTCTACTTGAACCCAAATTGGACTGTTTTCGAGAAATACACTCATTTGCAAATCAATTTGGTTTTTGCGAGAGACTCACCTGGAACCCAGCTGAATCTCCCGTTTGCGAAACCGGTCGTGGGCTGTCGAAGAATTTTCAGCAACCTTATGAGTAGTCCATTACGAATATACATGTATCGCGATATCTCATTGCCTGAAAACATCACAAACGGGAGGTTCAGCCGGGTTCCAGCTGAGTCTCTCGCAAAAACCAAATTGGTTAGTTCTGGAAGTTTCGTCGCCATTATGCTTCATGTGAAACTAACACCGTTCAACCATGACAAAAAGTAAGCTTACACAGTTGCATAAGATTTTTCCAGTTTTAAGCTAATAACTTGGGAATAACTAGTGAAAGGTTCTACAGCCTAATGAGGTAAGTCGGTGGCGCATGATCCTGGATATCATACATCAAAGGCATATTTCTTCGCCAGCCTAGCTTGGGTTTTGGTTTTTTGTCCTAGTTATACTGATCGCCATCCAATCCTAGTTGACGACGAGAAGTGTGTAAGGCGAAAAGAACAAGTGTTGAAGCTTAATTAGACGGAATGCTGCTAACGGTAAATTTAGCTACCTACTGAAATGATTTCATCCGAATGAAGAAACGGCTTTTAGAGAACCTCTTGCTTGTAGTCCCCTTAGAGATAAACTGCCTATGAGGAGAGCTGGGAACGTTTAATGGAGATTTCATTCTGTAAGGGAAGGGCTCTCGAAGGGTTTCCAGCAATCTTGTGAGTAGTCTCCTTTATGAAAACCAGAAATGTCTTCACTTCAACCCCGTACTACACTACATGGTTGGCTTATTAGTAGTATGAGGACATTTTGGAAATTTAGTCGAGATTTAGTCCTCTACGTGAAACCACTCTATGCTTGTAAGCCAAGGTGCACTGCACAGCTGTTAGATCCTTATTCGGAGTCATCATGAGTCCTGATCAGCTACTCGTGTCTGAACAGTTAAGTCTTGAAACTACTAGCCGAGAGGTGGCGGCTTCGAAACTGCCTGGAGTTCGTGAGACGCGCACTGCTGATGATTCCCAATAACAGTGAACCAGCTGTACAATGCTTCTCAGATTTTCAGCCTAGATTGGTTTCACTTGCAGGAGAAAAACTCTGGTAATAATTATCATATCTTGTAACGGAAATTAGGGCTGTGCTAGTTATCAACGTTTTGATCAGTCTAATTATTGGCAACTATTGGGTCACGACACTGATTTACGGTGCACGCATATGTTCGAGGACTTCGGTCAATAAAAGTGTGCTAATGATCCACGCGGACCGTTGCCGGAATTGGTGATTTCAATCCGGTCAACCTACAAAAGCTCACTCTAATTTTGTCGATTAATTATGACACCATAATATTCCGGTTTCTTGTAACTCTGTACAGATCCCCAAATTTGCTGTAGTGTCCAAAACGTTTGGAATTTTTGGACATCTCAGCACCAGGTTCTCTCGGCTATTTCGAGACAGAAGGCCTCTTAGAATTAAACGAATGATCCGAAAAGCAGATCATCAGGTAAAGAAAGGGAATTTGCTTCAGGTGCATTTATCTGCGTTCGGAGTGCGTAGGCATGCGTAACAACACATCCTGATCGACAGACGATCGACATTTGATCTCTTGCTCCTCACTAGCATGGCGGTTGTCTAGAATGGCATTTGTTCCCCCGGGGACGTGCTTCACATAGTGTTATATATTCCACAGAATCGGCTCGCTTTTGCCATTAGCGAATCCCGAATGGTCAGGTATTCCGAATTTGGCTATAGTTGCTGTTCATTCATAATCTCATAGATAAAAGGAAACAATGCAAACTTTCTAACCAAAACGACCCCTCTCCATCTAATTGACGAACCTCATCGAAGGTGGAACTCCTATCGAAGTCAGGCTTTTCAGGACACGGTGCTCTTCTTGTAACAAACTCATTAATGCTGTCGGGAGCGTATACTTTCAGGACAAAGGCCCCGAACGAACAGTGTTGCAGATGATCTCGAATTGGTTGGTTGCAGTTGCTTCCCACTCAGCTTCCATTTTTTTGCCTCCGACCTTCTTTGAACATTTTTTATCGTCAAAAGCGACATTCAAGTGAAGCGCAAACAACAAAAACTATTTTGTTGAATTCGCCCCAAACCAGGTCCGCTACTCACTCTGATTTTCCCCACTCGGGACCCAGAACTCATGCGTCACCGTATGACTGTTTAGTAAACATTTAAGTTACACTAATTATATGTATGGTTCGTCATGTCTGCGTAAAATCGCATCACTGTGTGTGTCCGAGGAGAATTACACCTTCAACTACTGGGAAGTTTCTTTTGTGACATAACGTGCTACTCAGGTTGAAGCTTCTGTGTGCCAGAACCCACTGATTGACAAGTACAGACTTGGGGTTCTGAGCGTGCCTAGAATATCCTGTTCGGTGCGAAAGTTTTGATGTTGAACAAACATCTGGAAGCCACATAGAAATGAACAAGTCGATGTCATACTGTTTCTCCAGTAGACATTACAATACTGGAAAATAGATCATCCATCACCGAAGTAAACCTATTAACCATTCTCACCAAGGTATTTATTTAAAAAAAATGACCATGTTTGCTTGAAACCGCTGTAGGATACTTGACAGTTCGCTGATTCTAATAATTGGATTTTAGACGTTTCTCCACTTATCGCGTAGACACTAAAAATAAAATTAACCGTTCAGGTGCAACACTCTTTCGGAGCTTAGTTGTCATGCCACCCGAAGGAAGCACAAGGGTCGAGACATCGCCAGTGTGTCGAAGCATGGACAGGAGCAGTCGAGATGCCGAGGTCAAGCCCGAAATACGGACGTTTCGGTCAGTAGATTCGCGACCAAAAGACTGAGCTATCTCGGGCAATCTTGGGGAGTCACTCTGAGTGACGAAACTGTCCTAATTCAATTTCCAATTTTGACGAACGGACAGACAACCAAGCGGTACAAACAAAGTTGCATGTGATCCGCAAAGTCGCCAGTGGGCTATCACAACCACACCCTCACTGTGCCTTAAGCTAACACTGCCTTCTAGATCTAATAACACGAACGTTGACGTCAGTGAATGTAAACGCAACTTCAGTTCACGAGTTCCATCTTGCCTACGGCAACTACGACAGGTTGCGGTTGATTAATCAGAATCCACCTAATAGCCATGATACGTCTTTACTCACGTGCTGCTTGTTGTTCTTCAACCGGACGTAGATCTTAACGGTCGATTTCCTCATGCAAAATTATGACTTAAGGAAGTCTTTGATCAAATGGTATATTTCAAAAGATGTCAGGTTCCACCGAACTGTGTCATTCTCGGTAAAACTTGTTGCCTTCTAAGAACAATTTATGTATTAGCATTTCGAGATTAAAAATGCACCTGGCAACTCGGGGTAGTTTGTGTGGAGAACCAATATGACGTTGTCTAGTCGGGCCAAACTAGTGCGACAGAGCCAGTTCGCCTATCGACCAGCACAGGAAAAAAGCACATTTCTTAACTGCTGCCTAAGTTAATCCATTGCATTCAGAACACGCGCTATCTGGATTCACTCAATGTGCACTTTTTGGATTACAGCGTCGTCCGCATTGGGTCTAACAACTACAAGCACACAACCGAGTGAAAATGGTTTACAGACGCGGAAAAGCGAAACAAGAACAAGATGAACCCCTTTAAAAGAGATCTCTAGATTGTGCCGGTTTTGTCTTGGCTTGTCATTTTGGTTAGACTCACCGGAGAAACAGGCCGGCTGTTTCCATCAATGATAGTGCCATTGCAGTGGCGTATTTTTTTTTTGCCTTTTTCAGGATAAACTACTGACGTTCGACAGTGAAGAATATTCAATCGACACTAGCGAACTACACTCATTTGTAAACAAATTTGGTTTTTCGATAGACTCACCTGGAACCCAACTGAATCACTCGGTTGAGATGCCTCCAGGCAACTGAATGTACCGCACCAGGTCGCCTCATGTTTCATTCGCTACGATATTCGAGATATCGCGATACATGTGTAGATGTAATGCACTAGTCATAATGTTGCTGACAGCCCACGACCGGTTTCGCCCTTCCGCCTCGGGCTCATCAGGTAGGCGCAGTCCCCGAGTTTCCGTCAACCTTATGTTCTACTTGAACCCAAATTGGACTGTTTTCGAGAAATACACTCATTTGCAAGTCAATTTGGTTTTTGCGAGAGACTCACCTGGAACCCAGCTGAATCTCCCGTTTGTGATGTTTTCAGGCAACTAAATGTGCTGCACCAGGCCGCCTCATGTTCCAGTTGCTACGATACTCGAGATATCGCGAAACCGGTCGTAGGCTGTTGAAGAATTTTCAGCAACCTTATGAGTAGTGCATTACGTTCGACATTTTGTTAGCCCTCGGTTACGAATCGCACAGTATTCTAACATATTTTTAGTCTTTTGCTTAGTTATTCCGGCAGTATGTTTGGATCACAGTATGTCAGACTCAACTACTTTGCCGCCCATCCAAGTGTTTAGGCCCTGCGGTCAGAGAACAACATTGGGGAGAAAGTACACAAGTGGTGCACAAGTCACAAATATGGTTCCCGAAAAACGGCACGAGCTAGTCTACGTAAGAAGTATTAAAACCTCGCCTTATCATTCATCCTAATATGAAACAACGGGTAATTTATTGCTTTATTATAAAAGTTACTGCTTAAAGTGGCTGAATATGCCCCTGGAAGTCAAGAGAACAATGAAGGTAGCGAACAAAGCTTATTTTCTGTGATTGTTCCTCTTGCCTAATACAGCACAAATTTATATGGTACCAGAAATCACGTGAAAAAGGTTGAAATCGGGGGTACATACACTTTAGAGAAACAGAAACTAAAGGAAGGAGACTTCAGTGAGGGGTAGGTCAATGGGTCACGGAACCAGGTAAGTAACGTCAATGTGTGGGACAGCATTTTTCGCAGGCCAGTTCAAGTTCAGAGGTCGCACAAGTTTCTTTTGGGCGCAAAGTTGTGGATTCAGCAGTCGGATTCCAATCCTCTCCGCGATCGATATTAGTCTGGATCGTACTAGTCGTGATCGGTCCAAAGGTACCCATCATCATCATCATCATCAGCTGTAAGAAACCGTGTACTTGTCGTACAGTGGTTGTAGCTGCCACAGTTTCGTCCGCCGATGATTTGGGGAGGTGAGGTAGGTAGCTGCGCATTGGAGGCGCGAGCTGCGTAAATGCACCACTGTCAATGGGCTGTTAAGTCGGGGAATTGGGAAGGGGGCTATGCATTGAAGGCAATAGCTTGGATGCATGAGCGCCATTGAGGGCGCGATTGGGCCATGTCTGACAATGTCTCTAACCATTGATGTGGCCCGTCTCGGGGTCCCCATCCAGGAAGACGGCAGTGATCAGCGCAGCCAAATGTCAGGCAATTGTACTTGAGCCTGGTTTGCGTTCAAAAGAATCTTGTGCGGCCTCTGAACTTGAACTGGCCTGCCACACATTGACGTCACTTACCTGATTCCGTGACCCATTGACCTACTTCTCACTCAACTTTCTTTCCTTTAATTTCTGTTTCTCTAAAGTGTATGTACCCCCGACTTTAACCTTTTCCACGTGATTTTTGGTCCCATGTGAATTTGCGCTGTATTAGACAAGAGGAACAATCACAGAAAACAAGCTTTGTTCGCTACTTTCATCGTTCTCATGAGTTACGATTTAAGACAAGGGTAAAAAGCAAAGAACTAAATAAGTGAGATGGTATACACCCGAGCTTAAAATGCATTTTTTTACCATTATCATATATATTTCAAATCCTCTTTGATGAGCGGGTGCTTTAATTGAACCTATATACCCTTTTTCCAGCCTTCAATCAAGTGCTACTGTTTACTGGACTTTACAAAAAATTTGGTTTTACACATGCAGTTCAATCTTCACCTCAGTCCTTTCTACGGTGTGGGTTTTGCTTGGATTAGCTTTGTCCTCATTTCTTGCGACTTCTAACCAGATTTTAGGGGAAATGCAATGAAAACCACCAAACCAACGTATATATGATTAGATAACTTGTCAACCTTTGGCCCTGGCACGGCCTATGTCGTCCAACGTTCTCCTCGCAGCATACCCTTCGATCAGTGTGGTACATCGCTTATTTAGTCTAATGACCTGGTATGGTATCACCGACAATGAACTTGTGAGATTAGGCGCTGTGAGGATCCGTGCACCTGGACTGTAAAATTGTTAAAGCCGATGCGTCCCATGCCCCGATGAATCGAAAGGTGTGCTGAGATCTCACCAGCAGGCAAAATCTTTAAAATTTAACACATGTCTATGTGACTTCAGCGGTAGGTGGGCATGCTTGAGTGACAGGGACCCAAACACAAACATCGGTCGGTCGGCTATCCGACAAAAAAGTTTTATTGATTTCGCCCCGCGCTCCGTTGGGCGCATTCAACCAACGCATCGCTGGTAGTATTTTATGCTCTATAGTCACAATGATGCCCTGTGGCTGTCAATGAATAAACTGATGAGATTCGTCGTTTTTCAGTAGGCACGTAGTCCTTAAGGGAAAAGTTGCCGTTTTGAGGATTGGCGGTTTTCTTGAATAAATGTGCCGCAGAGTGGGAACACGAGGTTAATTCTCCTCAATGAATTCGTTTGCTGCTCTTCCTGTGGCCTTTGCAGTTTCCACAGTTGATTGCGGGCTGTTTTCTGGCATGAGTAGACGCACAATTCGTACCCGTAAATTCGCTCTGTCAATTACTTGGCTTGATGGCGAATAAACCGGATAGGTTTGTCATGGGTTTGTGGGTGCGTACATAACATAACTGTCATTCTTTGTCAGAGTGCATACTACGCTTCTCAATATAGGCTATAACGTCATCAAAAATAACTATGCTATCGGTTTCCATCTGGTCCATGAATTGACCTAATGCAACAATTTGATATAGCAAAAGTCATTTGTATTTCTGCGACATCTAATCACAGTTGGATGTACCGGTGCGATTAGCAGGACTGTCCCCGGGAGCCATCAGACGGAATAATACTTCGTATTTTTGAAAAGGATGTAGTCAGCCTAAAAGCAATTTTAGCTGCACAGACGCAAAGACACTTTCAGTTCATGTCCCATTGATCCACTGTTCTACTCTGGGAAACTTGATCAAGTCAGACGTAATGCACTACTCATAAGTTTGCTGAAAATACTTCAACAGCCCCGACCGGTTTCGCCCTTCTCGGGGGTCATCGGGTAGGCACAGTTCCCGAGTTTCCGTCAACCTTATGTTCTATCTGAAACCAAACTGCACGAAATTAGCAAAATACGCTCATTTGCAGACAAATAGAACACAAGGTTGACGGAAACTCGGGGACTGCGCCTACCCGATGAGCCCCAACAAGGGCGAAACCGGTCGTGGGCTGTGTTAGTATTTTCAACAGCCTTATGAGTAGTGCATTACGTATATACATGTGTCGCGATATCTTGAATATCGTAGCAACTGGAACATGAGGCGGCCTGGTGCAGCACATTCAGTTGCCTGGAAACATCACAAACGAGAGATTCAGCTTGGTTCCAGGAGGGTCTCTCGCAAAACCAATGTTGATCAGCTTCTTCATATTGAATATAACCAAGTTAGGGAGTGTGACGGCGCCTCTGATTCTTCTTGCTATGATTCAAATAGTCGGTTTCCGTAGCAGACTAGAATGAGTGATAGTTCCACTAAACAATGTGCTTGTAGTATTTTTCCAACACTGCGGTGTGTTCACTCAAAAAAACCTTATGTGGCTTACGTGGTTGAACCTCAAAATAGGCTTAATTCAGTAGTTTAGGAAGTTTTACAAAAGTAACACGTTTGCGATCTTCATGCGCTTTCAGATTAAGCTTAGTTTACATGGATATCTAGTTGTGTTTAGTAACCATAATCACTCTGTCCAAAGTGACCAGACGGGTATGGATGGTACACATTTTGGGGGGATTTATGGTGTCAACGGCCATAAACAAACGTTACAAGTTTCAGAAACTTCTACTACTAAAAGTACACAATTGTCCTGGCTCCCCCTCAGCTTCTGCTATTTTTGTCAAAACGCTGGTTCACAAAATAGCGGGATTCAATCTATTCTGATTTCATCCTTTCCCAGGTTGCTGTAACTAAAACTTTTATACTCAGAGGTTAGGTATCCCAGAAGTCTTTATTCGTATTGCCATAGGCGAACGATTTCGCTGGCGAGCACACTTGAGATCATCGATTTCGGTGCACCGTGTGTACATTTGCAGATACACGCTGCTGAGGCCCTCGTGTGAGCTGTTATTGATCAGGTAACGTCGAAAATGCGCACTGATCATGTCCGCTTAAATAGGGTCGAAACCAAGCTAGGGAAACCGGTCAACAGCAAGCCCAACTGCTAGTCATTCAAAATAATATCAGCTGAACCCTTCAAAAGACAGAAAAATGTCTTTTTTGATCCCCTATCTTATGAAAGTGCGCCTCGGTCACCCAATTTGCCCATTTTCTGTTATTTAAATGTAAGAAATCGACTGGCCGTAACAGAAATCCTAAAAATCAATGCATGCAGTCACCATTTCATGTTCAGAAAATTTAGAAAAGACCTTATAAGCCGTGTGTTCGGTGATCATAATCATTAAATATTCATCATGTAGATGGTATTACGAGTGATGTGAAAACACGGTATCCCTCAGTTTCACAACAGTTCCTTTATGTCACGGCGCGGCCTAGCTTGTGTCAGAATTTTCTGTTTTGAGTATCCTGAAAAAATGTTCAGTCATTCATTCCGTTATTCAGAGACTGCTCATAAAACAAGAAAATTGGTTTTGTTTAGTTTCTCAAAGTGCCACTCAAAGCGCTAATATCATCAGTCTCCACTGAGCGTACGTTTTTACGGAGCGACCGCATCGGATAGATTACCAAACTAAATGATTTGTTTGCCGGTAAATTAAATGTGTAGATATTCGTGCATATTATTCAGACAGAAGCTGTTTGCGGAGAAACGGGTTAATTTACCAACTTGTTAGAAATGTGTGCTTATCCAAAAACAAATGGTAAATGGTGCGGTAAAATGGAAAAAAACGACGAGGGAGAGTGTTTCCTCGTCTAACCAAATCACCTCCTAATGAAGATAAATCTTTAGTAGATAATACCTCGAAATAAAACGTCTTTTGTATGTTGCAACGCGCATCTGCTCACGAAGACTACTTGTTATAGTAACTGTCATTTGTGTGACGGATATCAAGGCGTTGACAGTACAATAAGCTAAAGGAACCGCTCGTTTATTAGGTTCTTTTTCGACTGAATGTGCTGCACCAGGCCGTCTCATGTTTGATGCCAGTATCGCAATACGTCTTACGGAAGGTTGCTGAAAACTCTACGGTAGCCCACGACCGGTTTCACCATTCTTTGGGCAGTCCCATAGTTGAAGAGTAAATTCATAGACGAGAGATTCGGTTGGGTCCTCCGTGAAATCCATATTTGTGTGCAAATGAATGTAGCCTACTAATTTTGTGCAAGTTGGACTCAAGTGGAAGATAAGGTTTATGGAAACTCGGAGACTGCGCCTACTCGATGAACCCTAAGAAGAACAAAACCGGTGTTGGACTGTTGAATAGTTTTCAGCAACCTTATGAGTAGTGGGTTATGTCTGAACTAAGAATTGTCTGTGAAAACTCATGAAAGACAAATGTGAGTACATATATTTGGTGATTGATGACATGCTCTGTCCATATTGCGTCTGAACCCTTTGAATTTCTCCGTAGCGCATATGTGGAGCCTGGTTACTGCACGTAGTTTACGTAGTTAAACGGAGGTTTTTTGGCACAAGGCTACTATAGAAGGCTCTTTTGCGCTATTTCGCGGAGGAACTGTCGTAACCACTGAGCAGCCGATATTAATCCGGAACAATTGCTATCATTATTATTACTAATAGTAAATATTTTCTACTCCTGGCAAATTCAAGCCCCATATAAGTCGTTTAGCTTGTCATATTTTGCTGCATCTACTCATAAGTTCTTGATATATTTTGCGCAAACCCCGCAGTTTGCTTCGCTAATGGATGCAGTCGGTGAGAGTGTGAATAATTACCTATTATGAGGGTCAAATGGTTGAGCAATTTTCAAGCTGGTTGAAACTGGTTCAAGCAGAGGTTTCCAGATAACATAACACTGGGCACAAGATCGACATATTAAGATTTTAGCAACAAACGACAGCCGGAAAATGTTTCGAACCTGACATTCAGTTACCTGAAAACATCAAAACGGGAGATTCAGCTGCGTTCCAGGTGAGCCTCTCGCAAAACCAAATTGATTTGCAAATGAGTGTATTTCTCGAAATCAGTCCAATTTGGGTTCAAGTAGAACATAAGGTTGACGGAAACTCGGGGACTGCGCCTACCTGATGAGCCCCAAGAAGGGCGAAACCCGTCGTGGGCTATCGAAGAATTTTCAGCAACCTTATGAGTAGTGCATCACGTATGACAGAAACCTATTCAGTAGGCACTCAAGGCCTTGATGTTTCATTGACCGGGTGCGAACCAGTATTTGCTTGAGGTTTCACCTTGTGCTCAATCGCGGTACTCACAGAGTGATATCCAACTCTCTCGGACAAAACTTTAAGAAACACTGATCAGCTTGTCGAATAAAACGGCTTGTTTGCAAGCGTTTTATCGATTTACTGTGCGCTTAACTGTCTGCTTTCTCCACTTCTGGCGTTTAACTAGCCTAACAAGAATACCAAGGTACTGGGGACTGGTTAGATGTTGCCATACAGTGACGAACCATCTGCAAGCTGACTATAGATCAACTACCACCTAATCGACATCTTACAAACGCAACCCACCTTTCAACAGGTACCCAGTAGTAAAGTTTGGTCCCATACCAATGGGCCCCACTTGCCAGAACACAGTTACTATTCCATATGTGCTCCATTTGGAAAGTCTCATCCAATCATTAGACTCCACTAGCCAGCTAGGTGTTGTTGAGTGGTAATCGGCACAGAAAATGCGACAAGTCAGCTGAGGATCTCCTCATATTCTCGATCAATAATTTTACTGTAACAACAGTGGCGTGCAAACGGCTGCGCACGAGTGCAAATGCAGAATGTTGAGTTTGCGCACCACAGGTAAAAATGAGAAAAATCCAAAGTACCCATGAGTTAGACTGGCCCAGCCGACTTGTGACCAGTGCATCAGAAATCGCTATCTGTCTCTACCTATGCGTTTCGGCCCTCAATACGTTTTCAGGAAGCGAATTTCTGGGAAAACATGAGCTAATGTTTACATAGCTTAGAAATGAATAAACTTGCTCAGTGATTTTGACCTAATTGTGATCAGGCCGAGAGACCAACTTTTATCGATTACGTAAAACTCCTGTCCAAAACAGCATCACTAGAAAAGAATCCTGTGACGAACTGAGTTAAAATTTCTGCTGATTGCACTTTTGGACGCGCCGGTGGTCTTGTGTATAAACCTCAGTGTCGTGGGATCATTTTTGTCAGCGCTGACGATAATTCATTTCTTATCCATTGCTAAAAATGCATTTATGATAATGGTGGTCCCATCAACGAGAATTTCGTGTGCTAAATGGAAGAGAAGATGCAATTCACTGGAGACACAAGTTGGTGTCAGACTGGCGATGATTAAGTAAACCCTTTACATTTGTGATCAAGGGAGCTGTCTGTGTGTGAAAAAAAAACACAAAACAGAATTAACCGGAACCTCCAAACTTATAAGGCAAGTATTAGAAATCGAGGTTTCAGTGATTACCTCGCATGAGAATCGTAAAAAATCGTTCGGCTGTAACAACCTTTTGGTGACTAGCTGTCATGCCACCCAAAGGAAGCACGAGGGCTTGGATACTGCCAGGTTGCACAAGCCTAGACAGGGAAAGTCGAGAAGCAGAGGTCGGGTTTGAACCACGAACCTTCCGGTCAGTAAATTCGCTCTCTAACCACTGAGCCATCGTACTTCACTGAAAGAATACGGTTAGCTCGGTAATAGCCACAACACGTTATTTTTATACGCGTCATTACTTTTGATGCCCGGTGGAATAGGATTTCTGGAGTTGAAGACGACGCCATACCGCCGACAGATGATTAATCAGTCAGCATGGACAACCATGAGTTCAAAATGTTGTCCCCAGGTTAATACAGTAATTAGAAACCAAACAGTCACGCGACGACCCTATCTCACCAAAAAACAAAGGAATGTGTGCAGTGACTCTCCAGATCGATGGCAAACTTCTCGATTTCTTATTTTTTCTTCTAGCTTGGATATTACTATTTTCAAGCCATCTGTGAGGATTGATCATCAGTTGAGGCAACGAAACGGTTTAACGTTGAACGATCGAGTTACCTGAATTGATAACCGGCAGCTCAAGCAAACTTTACTTCTGAGAATTGGGTATAGAAGAACAAAATCGATCAAATCAGAGAAAACTTCGAACTTTTTTCACACTTGACCAGGAATTCTTTAACCTGTTTTAGTTCTAACTAACATGAAGACTCCTTCTAGCCTCCCAAACCTAGTAGATGTTTGTTGGTATCTAGTGTGACAGATGTAGTCTCACCAAGCCCCTCTGAAAATCACAAGAAACCGGTAAACAAAATAAACAATAAGCCATTATTGTAACAACAGCAGCTATGAGTAAACAACAATTGTGTCCTGGGTAAAATTAAATTCCTGTCTAGCCAAGACTGTTGAAGGCGTAATGGGGACTTTAGGAGGACACGAATTCGAGGGAATAGAACAGTACTTCCTTCAGGGTATGACTGTGGCAACTAATTTAATTTCTGCCAGTACTTAACCTTTGTTGGACCACCATAGTAGTGGGGCATCGCGTGTTAGCCTACGCTTATCACAGTAAGGTAAGCTGAAGTTTCATGGTCAACTTTTCAGCCCAAGGAATACTCATCCTGATATTATTGCTCACTGTTAGTGCTATAGAATGTCGATAAGTTGGATTAGGTGAAGTTTGAATGCAGCGGTTGTGCCTTGCTTGTTACCCACGAACAGCTTTTCGGGTGATATTTACCAAGCTCAAGACTATAGAGTAAAATGTGGAGAGTAGAGATGAGTCAGGTGCGTCAGATGACGACGTGTGCCGATGGACAGAGACTTGCATTTTTGGGTAAAAAGGGTATAGAGGGACGCTAGACTTTGGAAAGCGGCAGCCAACGACCTGTCCTCTCGATTAGCCGCCATTTAATGACGATTTATCGGGCGCTAGTTGCGAGCTATCGGTGGATGCTATGGATCCACCCCAACTGTATAACCATTAATTGCTTTGTGACGAAAAATCTCCGTGTATCAATCGGAGTATCATTCGAGGAAGAACACATTGGACTGTTCAGTGTGTGTGCTTGCACTTCAAGCAGGAAAGGTCAAACACTTTATTGATTCTAAAAGAACTTGTGGAAACAAAAGCGATCGATTCCCACTAATTGTCTACATTGAAGGCGTCCAAAAACGTAACATGAATTGCATATACGTAATGCCCTACTCATAAGGTCGCTGAAGATTCTTCAACAGCCCACGACCGAATTCGCCCTTCAGGTAGGCGCAGTCCCCGAGTTTCCGTCAACCTTATGTTCTACTTGAACCCAAATTGGACTGATTTCGATAAATACACTCATTTTCAAATCACAAATGGGAGATTCAGCTTGGTTCCAGGTGAGTCTCTCGCAAAACCAAATTGATTTGCAAATGAGTGTGTTTATCGATAACATGAATCGCTTGTGACCAGTCGGTTTGATTTGAACATCTACGTTATTATTCTTGACGTTTAGTAACGGAAGTTACTCCTAGCAGGACGGGCGAATTCGTATATTGGTATGCATTGTGGGGCGCCCGTTTCCTTCATTTATTGCAGCAAGTTTGCAGACAATGCGGAGACGCAAGGCAGTTCACATTACTTATACTCAGTCACTCCTCGGTTGATTCTATGGCAACTGATGTTCTATTCCACACGCTGCCCAGAGTTTTTTTATCCATGCCATCAAACATCCAGTACCCCATGGGGTTTGATGCTTCCGTATACTTGCTAGCCAAAGTTTTGGGGCAAAAAATTCGGAGATAATTACAACTGCCATAACGTGCACCTTACTGCATGGAATAGCGACCTTTCCGGTCAAGAGTTACGGGGCTGTCGATTCAGAATTGAAATTTGGCCTCATGCATCGAGGAACTCTGCGTTAACTAGGATATATTAGTCTTCTGGAAGGTAAAATCACTCTTCACCTCGCTAACATTGGACGGGTGAACCTGTCGCTGTTTTGCTTGTCACTTCCTTCGGGATGTATGGTCTGGTAGAGTTAGTTGCATAGACTAACTTGTGACCCATCTGAAACGGACTCCAAGAAAGACTACCCTCTTGGAATTTACGCTTCTGGTTTATTACCAACGGTTACAAAGTTCCTCTGAAAGGATTCTCCGTCGTTATTTGGAACAGGTATTTCTGAAACGAAACGACCTAGCCCCTCAGAATGAGTGGCACGCTTGAGAGGTCAAATCTATTCTTGCCAAAAAACACGGGACAATGCGAAAATCCGCTTTTTCTGATAATCTCCACAGCCAACTAAAAGGCTGCCGGTCAAGATAAGAACGTGGATGTGCTTGTAAATCCCTCACCAGCGCACCATCCCCCAAGCCTAGTCATCACCCTAGTCATCACAATGGCGACAAATATTTGTAAGCCTTCTGTTGCAGTCAACTCCAGCAAAGTTATATATCTGCCACGAAGAAAATATACGATCTCACTTGGCAGACAATGGGACTATGTTATAGGCGTGCGCTGGCGACCAGAACGCGACCAAAGTCCCACTATGTGTACTACCCCGCTTACATGCTCGTTCTTCGCATCGTCATGCGAACACAAAAATAACAACTGCAATATGGAATACAACTACAATGTTCTGCACATTAAATGGTGATCTTCGTGCTGCTGCTGCCGCTGTTGCTCTCGCTGTTGTTTTCGTTGTTATTTCGAAAAGCTCCCAGATTTAGGTCAACAGGCATACGTTAAGGGGTGTGTGGGTGTGACCTAGACGATGAATCACTCACCATAGGTGGTAGTATCTGTGTAGACACGGATTCGTGATCCTCAACCACCTCCCCTAACAGTCCGAGTGCCCTTAAATCGGGAAACTCAGCGAGATGAATTTATGACCAGATCGTCCATCAGGCGTGATCTGGTGGACGTTCTGCACTGGGTCGTGGTGGTCCTTAAACAGTTCATCAAGTGAGTGGTTGTGCAATGGACCAGAGATGCTGTTTTAGTAAATAGGATGAGTTTTTCCGGCCTGTCAACTGATTTACAGCACCTTATTAAGGAGGTTTGTCTGACAGCCAAACGAAAATAACAAGAGGTCTTGAAGGAAAAATAAAGCTGAATGCATTTAATGTGATACAACAAGATTTTTTTTCTTTATACAGCAAAGGTGTCGAATTTTCTTTGGTCTGCAAAATACTCATATCCGATTAGGACAGCCTGCGGAAGAAGTCGACGCATTGAACGTGTTTAATTTAAAACGAAGTAAACTTGGTTAGGAGAATTATTCAGCTAACCAATCAGGTCTTTAGATAAAAGAATAAATTTTTCAAAAAAATACACCCGTTTGCAAATCAATCTGGTTCTCACGGAAGACTCAAATGGATCTATCGTTTATGATATTCTTCAACTCAATGTGTTGCACAAAGGCCGCTTCATGTTTTAGTTGGTACGATATTCGAGATATCGCAGTTTATTTTCATAAAATGGCAGTTTCATTTTATCCCTGAACTGCTTGAAGTTGCATCTGCGATCTCCACCAAATCTCGGAAATCACGAAACACTACGGCATCTATTCCTTAGCTCGGCTGACCTTGTCCAAAAATGCTTAGAAGTCGATAGTAAGCTAGTAGCACCACATTTTGAAGTGTTTACCTAAGTCTGCTATTTGAAATTAAAAGTTTCTGAAAGAATGTAAGGGGGGAATCCTGCCTCAACTTTATCGTCACCTCGTTTTTACTGTCTAACGATCCATCAATCTAACATACCTACTGGAAAAAAGTAAAAAAAAATTGAAGGGTACTATGCTTTCTGCCCATTTAAACGAAAACTCCTTATTCCTCTTACCCGTGTTCTGATTGGCTGTTGTCCCAGACCCCAACCCGAGGCCGGCACCTTGATGTGGTAGTCAGACTTAATTGCTGCAATGATCTCGCGGGCCACACTGAGTAGAACTTCAGTCCACAACCATGTCAAGAAGGCCAAACCGGGACAGTTGGACCAAGAGCAGCGAGAACCCGCACTACGAGTAATCGTATTGTGAGGCGTTCTGGGGGTTAAGTTACACTGCCCTCTAAAATCCGGGGTGTGGAGGAAGTAAGATGTTTCCTCCAGGAGATCAACATGCCCATATTAATGAGAACAGTGACGTTGCCTTACCCAGAGGAAGGGTGGATTAGAAAATGTCTGTACTAAAAGCTGCACACTCCAATCGTCCAACACAGCTGCACTGGGAGTGAGACTTGGCTTGGCATCATAGATGCTACTCGAAGGCTGACTGAACACGGGGAGAAGCAGGTCGGTAAAAAACCAATCTGAGTTCCGTCCTGCAAGAAGATGCATCGATCACATTTTTACTGTCGGACAGATTCTGAAGCAGTGTCAGTGTTTCCGGGGATCAACGGAGGTTGTTTTTCTTGACTTTAAAACTGTTTCTGACTCCGTGAACTGTCAGACGCTTAGGCAGTGCCTTTGGTACAAAAGTATTTCTCAAATTTCTGAGACCCACTTAAGGCGCCAACAACTCCCGCGGACGCTTGGAGGTCCACGGGAAGCTCTTGTCTGATTTCAATACATCAAGTGAGGCCAGGCAAGGATATTCTTCTTCATTTCCAGCATCTAGTACCTGTGGGGTCGAAATGCACCCACGACATTTGCTCACAGATATCGAGAATACAGACGACAAAGTTCTTTTTGAATCTGGCGCCATTTTAATGTAGTCAAAACCAAACTATTTAAATGATTCTGCCTCACAGTTTGGTATGAGTTTCCCACCTATAGAGTGCTGCTGCAAACCCTAACATCATAATTGCGGATGGGCCGACTGAGGTGGTAGACAAGTTTGTTTACCTGTATCACTCTTAGTGATCTGGCCAAAGGCGATATTTCCATTGGGATTGGAAAGCTGACGACAGCTTTTGTGAACCTAAATCACTTGTAAAAGAGGTGTGATATCGGCTTATTTGCCAAGGATTGAGTTAACAATGCTTCGGTGCGCTTCATTTTGTCACAAGGATTAGAAAACTGACCGCTACTCGTCGAGGACGTCAAACAACTTTCAGTGTCTCACTCACAGCAGAAGAACTGATCACATTCCATAGGTTGCGCCGGTTTGGTCACCTGTTCCCTATGCCAGTCAACCGACTGCCTTAAAAGATCGATTCGCATAACCACGCGAAGGCCGAAAACGAGTAATGGAGGTCAAAGACTGACTTGGAAGTATGAAAACCACTACCACAAACTTCAGCTGCTCTGGTCATTTCTGTCTCCCTGGAGACCGCACACATCAAAGATTAGAGACATTGTCAGACACGACCTAGTCGCACCTTCGATGGCGCCCATGCGTACAAGCTGTTACCTTCAACGCGTAGCTCCCCTTTCGATCTCCCTAATGAAAACTAAAGTGACATTCATGCATTTTCGCATCAATTATGTGAGCTACCACCTCCGATGAGTTGCCGCCTCCCCCTTCCAAAATCATCGGAGAACGAAGCTGTAGCAGCTATAATCACTGTACGGCAAGTAGCCGAAGATGAGGATGTCGTTATTTCAAACAGTCACAGCTCTGGCAATGAGAAATCGGCTTCGGGACCGTAGTCGTAAAGAATATTCCGCAAGAAGGGCGAAACCGGTCGTGGGCTGTCGAAGAATTTTCAGCAACCTTATGAGTAGTGCATTACGAATATTCCGCACAGTTTTGCGCATTTCGGGGTCGGGGATTATTCTACTCCAGCACCCAAACATTGAAAATTCTCTTGGTGGATCCAGAATCGAATCAATTTTGATTTGCCTAATACTGGACAATTTTGTCAGCCGGCTGACTCTAGCAGTTTTCTCGTTGGAGCGTGGCACACCTTTTGCTCTTCATACTTGATATTCCACTGGCGGAGTGTAACGCTCCACTGTCTTCAGTAGAACTTTTGCGGGCGTTTATTCGACAGTCACCGGCATGACAGTACGGTCTTATCAAAGTCACACAGCTTTATGCACGTACATCTAGGCAGTTCTGGTCAGCCATTCACCACAGGATGGAAGGAATGGTTTCTTCCCTCATTTACACGGAACGACTTGGGATCTGTGATATCACATTATTGAAACGTGACTGGAAGACTTACAGAAAAGTTGTCCTGGATTACTACATTAACAACATTGTTAGATCTCTTTCGTGAGGGTAGTTCAATCACCGACAAATATCTACAATGTGGATTCTGAGAGATCCTGGTTAAGGGCATATAAATGATCTATATATCTTGTAATACCTTCAAAACTTATCGATGAGAGATCTCCTTAAATTGAAGAATCCTAGACTAACTAAATGTCCTCAGTTGCCCATAGTCCGCCCTTTAAATTAGAAGTTTCCGTGTATGGTCAATGACCCGGGCGATCGAAAGAACAAGCAACATAAGCATGTGGAAGTAATCGACATCGATATAGCTTGATTCATTGTTCATAATTTTATCTTTCTTGTGAGATATGTTTATGCCAATGAGATTGCCGGATAACAAGCAGTATTTGAGGCTCCTCCGTATTATTACTGTACCTAACAGACAAACTAAACTCACCTGCAAATAACACTCGTGTTAACAGGAGGCTCAACTGATTCCCTAAACTCTAGCTGACGTTCAGGTTTGCACGGTATTCGAGATTCACACTGTACTTTCTTGACAAAAAAACAATAAGGAGACCCAACTGAGTCTGTCCAAAATGCCAACCTAATCTGCAAATAAGCGCTTTCCTTAAAAAGCCATTTATTTCTTAATGGACCTTGCTTCTAGTGAACTGGATATTGCCTCGGTTTTCCTCACAATTATGGAGAAGACATTGCTTTCGGCTTTTATTTTATGGACAAACCGGTCAATAGAGTTTGGACGCTGCTAGTCCAAATTCCAATTTAGGGGGATTAGGACAGGACAGCAAATTCGCGTAAGTCCAGTTTCATCACCTGATGGCTAGAGAGCCATGAACTAACCCCATTCGACGCAACAGATTAAACTGTTTCAAGCAAAGCAGACGATGTCAAAATGAAGTCAGTGAATTAATGTTCACCAACGTAAGATGACTTATTGGTGGAGAATTCGTCCACCACACTCTCAGAAATCCTAATTTAAACTGTGCAGACATGAGTTAACCACTTTCGTAGGCCAAAACATCCGCGCTTGCACAGAATTCTTTGATATGTATAGGGGCGGATAGTTCTGGAAATCCGTTACTGTTCCATTTGTTTCCACGATCTCATCAATCCTAAGCCAATGCGCAACAGCCCAGCTCCGTATAAGGGGATATGTGAAAGCCTCGGTCCATGGACAGCTGAATTTGGAAGTGGACATTCCACTTTCTAAAACGCGGCTCATATAAGGACGACTTAAAAGGACAAGTTTGATTGGATCAATGTGTTGGAGGCGTCAGTCTGAAAATGTGGAGTAGAAATACAAATATTCCCAACATTGTTAAGTATCTGCTTGTTGTGACGGTTTTGGAATGATTTGCGTCAAATTCAGACCGACAGCTGAACTAGATGGGAATGAATCTTCAGCGCTCGAAATGTCTGTGAGCCGAACTGTCCGGGGCCGACATGTCTGGGATCCGTAAATTGAATGTCTGTTGTTTTCGGATTAGGTAACTGTGTTCGTTGCATGCGCTCGATCGCCTGTGCATAACTGTCCGTCATTCTGTAGGTCAATAGCTCCACGTGGCCTTCATCGATCATTGGCAGTCGCGTAACCATCTTGCAGATGTTTCTCGCCCAGTTATTCCAAAGCCGTTCAATAAGTCCTAAAATCCACTGGTAATGCGTGCAGTTGTGGAGATCCCATCCATTCACCGAAAGGGACCATCTTATTTGGAATAGTACATCCGGCTCGGAAGGTAAGGGAACGAAAAATCCTTTAAAGTGGCTTCAAGAGCGACTATAGCGTCTACTTTTGGTCTGGTCGTTTCTGTGCTTAACTGGCTCCCTTTTGTCTGAACATCCTCATAAAAACGTTGAATAAAACATTCGAGTTTTGAGCTCGTTAAAACGGAATTTCCAGTGCTGTCCCTCTCAAACAAAACAGGAACGGACCTATTCAGATGCAGCACTTTGTAACAGAAAATGGGTGAGCTATGTTAGTGTACACCAGTGGTAAATATGTGGATCTGCGCGTTTGGGTTAGCAAACAAGCGGTCACCAAAGTGCATGATACGTATGTTATCAACAGATGTTTCGTACTCAAGAATACCAAGACAGCAGCTGAAACAGCAGAAAATCCAACGCCAAGCTCCGCACCAGTAAAAGCGAAAAAGCAAAGCGGTTGTTAATCCCACCCGATCCGTTTGTTTAGCTCTACCTTTCTGACAAGTTTTCGTGAGTAAGCTTTCCTCTCACAAGCTTTTTCACCCTACAGAAATGTTTTACTCTGTTCGATGCCCAAAAGTTTAAAACTAAGCATAGAGTTTCCTTTGAGAATGCTCGCCTAAAATCACTGGGGTATATTTATGGCCATAGTGTCATCTTTTTCCTATTGAAGTTCATCGTTTAAACTGCTTTTTACGCTTGCCCATAAATGGCACTGTTTTAATTTACCAGCCCATTTACTGAATGTGCATACAGTTCCTTCACGGCTTCCTCAGTTGTTAAAACACACTTTGGCATAGCTGTATACGAAGCTTTTTTGATCCGTTATTCGTGAACACAAATCAAACGAAACACCAAACATGTAACACAGTAACAGTATGATAAAAACAGATATTGACAGGCATCTGCTGTACCAAACTTTCCTGTGTAGCGCCATTTTTAGCTGCGTGAAACCAATAATTCACCGGTTAATCCTGCACGGATAACCTAGGCGCTGAAGTTCATCACAGTTTGCCAGAATGTAGATGATTCTCTAGGTCTTGAAATAAAAAGGACAAACTAGGGAAGATGAACAGATGCAGTCATGGCGAATCAGCTGTGACGTGACGGATAGCGAGTGGGTGTCCTTGCTAGTTTTGTCGGTGGACCAACCACCCGGAAAACGATTGTTTGCCGGACGGATCTGTCCCCTGGTGTGCCATTTTTACTCATGCTCAGTGTGCTCAAACCTCTCATCTCGCCATCCGTTGCGAACGTTATTTGATACAGCACAAAAAGCGGAACCCTTGCGAAACACCAAACGCTGTCAGCTGACTACAGTTAAAAAAGCATACCGAAAAACTTCTCCTTGTAAAAGGGGATAAGGACAGAAAGCCGCACAAGCTGAACCTCTGGGAGTGTGTAGCAAGTATAGCATTTTAGCAAACGCTTCTAAGGCCAAGTTTTCGAACCCTTACCAAATAGTCTAAAACCTTCTAGGTAAGGTGCAATCCGCACCTGTCACATTCTTCCTGTTTACATCAATAGACTTTTTAGGAAAACTTTTAGAAGCTATCTGCCCCCACCCCCCTTTCGACAGCTCGGAAAAATAATTTACTTTGGCTCGTCTGTCTGCTAGAGGCGTGTTTGGTGCACCTGTCTGACCTAATAGACAGACCAGTAATTGCTGTCCAAGAACCCGTTAGATGGATTGCCTGACTTGACTAATTTTTTCTGCTAGACTTACTCTAAAGAGAAAGCCATACTGATATTGTAAGGAAAGGTTTACAAATATCAGCCTTTAAATCGTAGCATTTGTGCGTAAAAAACTTATTTGTTTTCATTCGCACGATTGGCGCAGAAGGTCGCTTTTTGTTTGATTGTTCGGCTGATTCACGATCAAAATGGTTGTAAACTTTGCTTTTTATTGTTACCCGAAACGGAAGCTTCTCTCAGATTTTGGGATTTCCACTGATTCAAGGATTTACTTGATTCGGTCAATTACCTGTGTACATCTTAATGGTGAGCACGTAATGAACCAATAAATCCTCGAATCGGTAAGGCTCATCAGAATGTGGCCAGTCGAAAGTCGTATTCTCCAAGACAACTGCACCGAAAGAACTATTCAAATCTCCATAGATTATCTCCACTTTAGCGATTTCATAGCATTTTATTGGTCTTAATGTGACCGGCCTTTTCAATGAACAACTATTTTGACTCTTTAGGGTGTAACTGTCCGCTAAGAAGCAAGCATCATGATACATCAAATTTCAAAGACAACTATGAAGATTACAGATTAGTTTTAACCTTTTTGTGAGAACCCTGCAGGTCTCTACTCAAAAGCAGTCAAATTTTGCAGACAGCCCCCTTCCATAAATCATGATGATCCCTCCAATCCAGACAGCAGAATCGTAATTTTATGCTAATTCCTGGTGAATATCTCTGTTTTGAAATACAGTTTATGGGAAAAAATTGAAAAGCCAAGCGAATCCGGCTAAGGATTATTGATTTTTCTAGCAAATATTATGAGCCTGTAAGCTCATGGGGTCACACCGCGGACGTGATCCATTGAAGAATTTCAAAGGCCCTAGAAATCTGTCTTTCATTTTTGCCGGAAATTTCATCTTAGACTTCCGAATATTCGAAATTAACTTGTAAAAATTTTCAGCAAATTTTCTGCTTAGCCAACATATCTATTGACTTGCTGTATGTGTGGATGAGTGAATTATTTTAGTGGGGTGAAATATTTTCTGCTAAGTTGTTCGTTTCCCTTCCTTTATTACATAGATTATTATGGCAGCATCATACAGTGAACTTTCTAAAATGGGACCTCCGTACTCCCGTCCTAAACTTGGTTGGCCATCGATAACCTGAGATTTGTCAGTCAGGAAGGCGATGTCCCCTAAAAAATTATTGTGACTCACCCATGTTTTATCGCCGAATTAGGAAGATTAACTTTTCCAAGGTTCAGCGGTTGAGGCCACACACAAATCTTGCCAAAACGTTTTCTTAGAAGTTGCACACTTTGATCGTGCATATCGTAAGTTCAAATCCTACTTAAGGTTTTCGGAACATCGGTTTGCTATTGCTCTGCAGCGACACCATCACAACTTTTGAAATATTTGGCGACATATTTCACCGACTAATTTGGAATTGGGAACCGCTTTCCTATAATCTCAGAGATAAGCATTCAATGAAACTTGGGTGCTCAAGGTTAAAACATCAAGCTTAACAAGTCCTACATTCAAGTCTTTCCCTTCTGGACTTTCCTAGCTAGCTGTTTCATTCTGTGTGCGTGTAGTCCTGGACATAGAAGCATATGTTTTCCGCCTGTTTACCGGTCAGTTCAGCTTGGATCACCAATAAAACCAAAGAGTGCACGGAAGAACAGGTTGCTCCCAAACCCTGATAGACGCGTCTGACAGCATCGTTTCCTAGACAACCAACCACAACTCGCACACTAACACAAAACGTTATACTACATTCAAATTAACCTCAATTAAACAACCGAGTAGGCATCAATCAAAATCTTTGTATCTGTAAAAAACACTGCGTACGCACAACCACGTGTGTGGCTTGACTAATTCAAGTTTAAACCAAAATACACTGCGAGTGTGCACTGATAAAACTGTTAACTAGGAACCTAAGTCTTTCCACTTGAAACTTCAAAAGAGCTTGCAAAATATTCGGTTCACTGTTTGATTTAGTCGTGATATTTCGTCCCTCTGCCGACTAGGTCGTACGTCATCGTTCAATTGCTGGTTTTTTCTTACACTGCACTGAATCTAACAGTCTGTAAGTTGTATGACTTTCCCCATCGTTCAAACCTATCAGAAACACTTATTGAAATCTTGCCACTGGATATCAGAACATCGGACGTTGGAGAATCAACTGAAGGTTGTCGAGTTAAGAACAGCCGAGATTGTGGTAAATTTGAAAATGCATCTGTTAAAACCTTTCTGACATATAGATTCATGAAAATTGTCACCCAACTGCTACATATGGGGCACAAATAACCCTGACCACAGTCAAACAGATGTATGTGTTTATCTTCAGAGGTTTTATCTTTTTCTGCTTGCACCAGCTGTCAAAGAAAGCTGATGGGATGAGCTGTCCTCAACAAAGAGGAGACACTCAAACCCCCTTGAATTGTGTTCACCCTCGCGTTCAACCCTTGAAATGTGTTCACCGTGATATATTTTAAAACGTCTTTGGATTAGGAGCTGGACAAGACCAATCAGTGAATGCCTTACTTAACCTGGTACGATTACTATTCAGATGTTTGCGTTGGTTTTTCACTCTAGCTCTACAAGTGTCCTGCCCAGTGCTGATGGTATTAGAGTAGTTGAATGGTCAACTGTCACTCTCTTAAGCGAAATGAAACGCAGCCTTCTAATTTGTGAATGTCACATCACATGAAAAGACAATAAGAGTCCATTAGCGGACGCTTGTTTTTTCCGTCTTCTTCATACGAGCTGAATAACTATACAGTGGTCAATTAGATACACCGGTTCTGAGTAGCCGTTGGCCCCTGTCCAGTGGCACGAGAACAACCACGTTTGCGATGCGTGTTTTCATCATTGCCGACCACTTCATTTGTGTTGTATAAAAAAAGAAGCCAGTTGTCTCCCATTGTTCAACCCTCTTTCACACGAAGCATTTCGTCCAAAGCACTTAAAACAAGAAGCGCTCTCCCGCCGTTTAAGCTTTTTATTTCCAGCTTCTCTGACGTGGTGGTCCACACAAACACTACCATGTACTCTTGTGAGAGTCTGCATGAAAACTGTGCAATGTATTTTTCGAATATCAATGGGTCATTTTCATGAAAAACATAAGACTCACCATGCGAAATTTACGAATCCTGCTCATCTGTATGTATGTTGTTCACACGTTGCCCCAAATTTTCTTTAGAAAGCGTAGGACAACGGTCATGAACAGATCAACTGCTCCAATTGGACGTGGGGTCTGGGCAAAATGGTCTAACGAATAAGCCTGGTCTGACTAGACACGAATTACCGCCAGATACCTCCAGAATCTCTCAAATTTTTCCGTTGTCTTTTCGTCGCAACACGATACGATAGGTCTGATTGCCCATAATTAGCTTTAAAATGTCTCCAGTTGGGCAGGTGGACTATGCCAAAAAAATTTTATCACTCTAGATTAGGTTGTTACACTGCGGACTCCTTCAGAACAAAGTTGCTTGCGATTGTATGTTGCTTGGTATAAAACGTTTTTCCGATTTGGCTTACTGAAGGATTCAGGTCAAGGGAGAATTTTACCTTTCGGACTAGCGCAGCAGCAGGACAAAAGTAGACAAAAAATAGTTTACGGACAATATCGTTTTGCTCTACTTGTAAAATGTCACACATGTATGTTCTGTTTTGAGTTCCGCACCAATCGGAACAAGAAAGAAACTGTCGGTGGAAACATCAGCCAAGTATTCTGACCCTGAGAAAAAGCTGAAACGATGTCAATAACGATCAAAAGTAGACGTGTCAAATAGAGGGTATCATGTTTAGCTTTTCAGATTTGCCGTCCGACTCAAATCTAATCAACAATTTCAGCAAACAAACTTACCACTGGGTGTAGGGCGCCGGTGTGCGATTTGGTCTGTTTTTTGGTTAATTCAATATGGCCAAACTTCCGATATAATTACGCCATTTCAAATGAATGCGACATTTTAAAGTAATACTATTGAAAGGAAGAAGGCCCTCGCCACGGAGTTATTCATCAGAAAACACCAACTGAACAGTTACAGACTATTGGACAGGAAAGTAAAACTCTCATACGCATGTTGTTTATAAAAACTGAATATCCGCCACATCGAGCATGTCTTCCTAAATTTTCCTGAAAATTCATTGACTATAACTCTAATACAAACGAATGCTACAAAGCAGTTCTATAAACTTCCTAATAAATCCTACTTTCCAATAGACGCAAAGCGGAGCTACGAGAAAACATATTACTCGCATGTCTCCTCAGTAGTATCCACCGTTACACTATATAGTGTTTTGTCCTTTTTGGCTCGCAGCCTACTGACGTTTCACATCCGAAATGCAAACTTTATGTACAATACCCATTTCGATAGATTTGCACAACATTCTGAAGAAATAGGCAGTTTTATTTCTGATGAATTATTGTTTAGTCCATATCACTTTCTTACTTCTTTCTAAAAGTAATGTCTAAATTTTCCGCAATCTCTCTGTGGTTGTTTAGTCCACTGATCCGTTGGTTATACTACTTAGCAAGCGCTTTGGATAGCAGCGGCTTACATTCTCACAAGTAAGTAGATTATCAGTCCCCGTGTCTACAAAATACCCTGTGATTTTCACTTCCGAAGACTGGAGCAGACCGTTCTCACTGGATCCAAGAAGAATGACTCAGTAATGACCGTGTATTTTATTCAAAATCTGGCCACTTGACCTGAAGACGGACGCGCCGACATTTTTCCGCCCACATCGCACGCCCAATGATAACCTATCGTCAACTCTCGTATGCTGTCATTCGCAGGAGTTGGACGAATACAGAATATAAAAACCCTTCAAACGGATCTAAGCTAGAAACTTGTAAACGCAATCACTATAACAGCAGTTCCCCGTTCGGTCCATTAACGGTCGTTCAGTCACCAAAATGTGCACTTTGTCCAGCCTGTAATGTTTAATCCTGATTTAATAAGGGAATGAAAGAAAGGTCACAGAAATCTTCTCACGGATCACTAATTCAAAACTGTCTGGGGCCTGCAGTTAGTATTTAAATGATGAGAGCTTTCCGTTTACGATTTCGTCCGCGTAAGCAACGACTCCTTTCAAGTCGCCGACGGTCAGTCACGACAGCTTTATACAGTCATGTTTAAATAAACCCAAAGATACGTAGAAACAGTTGTTTGTGTCCGTCATGAACGCCAACAAACACAGTGGCATGGAGAGAAACTGAGTCACCGTTTGGTCTTTGGAGGTTGCGAAGTGCTTTTTACTACATTATCTTCCCACAAATCAAAATCCATGTTTGGTTTAGTAGTTTCGAATGGACGTCAACAGTGTTGTCGACGAACTCCTGAACGGTTGGGCTACGTTGCAAAGTGAGGGATAATTGCTAGCTCCGCATGGTTCACCAAATGCCAAATTTATGTAACTTGAAGGTCATTTCAGTCGAGTGACATTGCAAAGATACAATAAGAATAACAATGATAAACAAACGTTGACGTTCAACGCAGTTAGCTCATTACTTGCTTGCAGGTATTGTGGCTTGAAAGGTGAACAAAAACTCACATATGGTGTGTTATTTCGAAATGTTTCTATCCTGACCCTGCTAGTATCATGAAGAATTCATTGCAGTTATGCATAATTTGAAAAACAAAACTTTTCTGCCCACTTTGCATTGATTGTTTCCGATAATCAGTTTGACCACGTTGAGTTACACGCAAAACCCAAAAAGTCGAACTGTTCAAATGGAGGTTCATCAACCACTTCGTGTCCAGTTCGTGGAATTACACCGGCTTCTGCACACCGGTTTAGGATTTGTTAATTTCAGACGGGAACCCAACTGAAGGCAAGATGATCACAAGTTAGCGGAACCCATTTGTTGATTTGAACAAGAAATACGATGACAAGGTCAAAGAGGGGCTTACGTTCACTCCAAAATAACAAAGGCAGCACAGGCGCAAAGCGGAAACAACAAAACGGGGAATCAGTTTGTACACAATAAGACTGGTAGAACAGAATCAACAATTTTTTCCCATACACTCAGCTGCCTTACAACTCCCTATGAATCAGCCGAAGACAAGAATTGAGTGGTGTTTCCTAAAAATACAGTGACTATTTACACATTTGTTTACTTGAAGTCCTTGACTGTTTCTGCTGAAGCAGACCTTTGGCTAAACGTGCATACTGATTGAGTAATTAACAGGATCTGAAAGTAATGTGGCTGTTTGTTTTTAACAAAAGAACACTTAAAAATGCTAAGTACATTGATGGAGCCTTTCTTCATCCCGTTCATGCTAAGAAATTCCCTACGCATTAGATCAGAAAAGCCTTTTAGGAAGGTCTCCCATTAGATTTATCCCGTCTCATTATTTGGGAGGCATTTTGGTTGCAAATGTATCCCTTTATTTGTCCAAACAGACCCTTTGCAACCCATGGATTTCGCAGCCAAAACAGTTAGGTCTGAAAGCGAAACGCAAAAGCGAAGCACAAAAAATGCCTTAACGTGAGAATCTATACTCAATAGGATATGATGTTCACAAGTAAATCCAGCCGAAAGGGAGGAATGTTGTAAACTAAAAAGTGAAATGAACCACGATAATAACTATGTTTTAGAACTAAACCTGTCTGGATTGGAACGTTGGAATTATCAGTCGATAACACGTTGGCGAGGATTCTTCAGCGGATGTAGCCGGATTCGATATCCCCATGCTCAGGTTTAAACCGATCGCGGATGTCGTCTGTGCCCTCAGTATGCGTAAATTTTTGCGATTTTGGTTCGGATTAGCAAATATGCTGGAAGTTGTGAGAAATATCACTACCAGTACACATATTAGGGCGAAAATACTGTGGATCACGTTACCAAGTTAAATCACAACTTACTCCCGAAAAATCTAGTCCCGTGGATTTGTAATTATTACGTGATTCATTAAAATTGTTGACTTTTCCTTGATTCTGGCTATTTTCTAGGAGTCAACTTGTTCAAAAACTTTGTTTCGCGTGCCAAATCAAACATACAAGCATATTCCTTAAAAATAATTTTCATTGATCCAAAAGAAGTATCCCAAACGTTGAGGGGACTAAATCATTGCAAGCATCGTTAAACAAATTGCTAAAATGTCTTTGCATTCGAAAGAATCCTTGACCAATTTTCAGAAGAAAGAAAGGGTAAAAGGGATGGATAATCTAAAAGAATTCTAAGCGTCTGAACACGTTAACCTTGTGTGCAGTTTCCCTTATGGAAATGTAATGCGATATCTCGAATATCGTTCCAACTGAAACATGAGGCGGTTTTTGCGCAGCACATTCAGTTGAAGATGATCACAGACGAGAGATTCAGTTGAGTCTCCCAGTTGATATACAAATGAGTGCATTTGTCGTGATCTGTCCAATTTATGTTCAAGTAAAACATAGGGTTGAGGGACACTCAGGGACTGTGACTACCTCAGGAGCCCCAAGAAGGCCAAAACCGGTGGTGGGCTATTGAAGAGTTTTCAGCAATCCTGTGAGTAGTTTCCTTTATGAGAATTAGTTTAATACACTTGGCTGAAACTTCATCAGCTAAAGCTTGTCTATCCAATTTCATCTGCGTCAAAGCACAGTTGTCGACAGGGCTAAAAATGTAGACGGTTAGCAGTTTGGCTGGTGGAAGGAACAACTAGCAAGGCTTTCCTTCGAAGAACATGAACGTGCTAAAACAGAGGAGGATGGCTGTGTTTCAAAGGACGACTAACATCAAAATTTTACGTATTTCAAGCGGAGTAGTCTGAAAATCGATAGCGGTGAAAACGGATGACCGACAGAGCCACCTTCACCCAACTATGGGGTAATATAAAGCACCAAAAAAGCTCAAACGTCTAAAATGTTGCAATGAATTTAAAATGCAAACCTGAAGCGAGAAACAAAAATAAGTACAATACAACTTTTTTTGCGTGCTTCAGGATAGACAGTGAGTACATCCTCGCGTGATGTTCGTTATCAGTCCATAGAACGTACCATACACAAGTAGTCTTCCACATTTCAGTGAAAAGACTGTCAACAATTCATTCATGATGCTGAATACAACTTAGGAAAACTCATATAAACAGAATTTTGTGAGCACAAAGTGCCATCGTAACCTGAGGAAACTGCTGAGTGACACAGACTGAACCGAATCTTGGTTTACATATAATGTAGTACGATGTGAGTGTCAAATAGGCCTCGGAACTAGTAGGGCTGCGTGCAGAGTGTGAACATTCCTAAGCCAGTCGCCGGGACAGTTATCTGATTTTCTCTCAAAAGCTAGCTTGGTGTGATTTTAGACCCTTCGCATCTGCACACACGTCACTTGACTCGGACACCGCAAGTCCTTGCAAAGGAAACACATTTCCAGAGGTAGCTACCAGTGTAACGGTGGATACTACTGATGAGGCATGTGAGTAGCACGTCTTCTCGTAAATCCGCTTTGCGTCTCTTGAAATTTGTGGAGTCCCTTTGTAGCATTTGCCTGCGTTTGAGTAACAGTCAATGAATATCCGGAAAAGTTCAGGAGGACGCGTTCAAGGAGAAGGTGGATATTCAGTTTTTTTTAAACGAGATGTATATGAGAGTTTTGCTCCCCTGTTCAATAGTCTGTAACTGTTCAGTTGGCGTTCTCAAATAGACAACTCCGCAGCGAAGGCCTTTTTCCTTTCATCAGTAGACTTGTTAGGACGCTAAATTACCTTATTATACTGCAAGATAAGTGTCCTATTGACCGTCAAATGCAACTTCAGATTACGTTTGTTACGGAAGCGAGTTGGTGTGGTCACTTTTTACACCACTGCATGATCCGAAAATATTGCGCACAAACTATTTTTTCAATCAGCCACTGCAGTAAACTCCACAGGGTATTTGTAGGGTTTTTTCTGGCCACAACACGGATGTCTTAAACCTCATCGAAAACTGACTGAATAAAAAACCGATAGACTAACAGCCATGTCCAGTTTATCCTTTCTCTCATGACAGTTTGGGCGATTTTTGCTGTACTGAATGGCCATATTTTTGCTGAAACGGTTGAAAGTGGGTATTTGAATTTTTCCGCAAATGTTTCTTTTTGAGAACGGTTTTTGTTGCGTCCCGAGAGGTCGTTTGTTGTTCGCGGGTATAATGGTCAGAAGTTTTCAGGTGTGTACAAACCCTTCTTTTATTGTACGCTTGGCCTTGTTTGCCGTGCAAAGATAATCTATGACAAAGTTCTAAGGCCTTAGGAAGGCAAGTTACTTTTAACAATGCTATTATGTGGATGAATTCTGAGAGAGCATTTTTGTGGTTTATTCTAAGCAGTCAGGTGTTTAGAGTTCGAGACCTTACCCAAGACAAGAGGGTGATGTTTGGGCGACACTAATGCCAATACAAATCTCGCAAATTCTTGCGACGGATATTAAAAAATATACCGTTTATCGATACGTTTATATAAGCCTAGAAGCACTGTACTGCAGTTTCATCCGAGTTGCCCATCTTAAGAAACTCCAGGACGTTTGGAACACCCAACCTCCCAACTAGTGAATGAACTTGAAGAAATTCCAGTGGAAACTCTCTCCTTTTCGCGAGTGACTAAGATCCCAGGTTTATCTAGGTGAATACGTTATTCTAAACCATTCTGCCGATTTGAAAGTTTTCTTGTAATTTGTTTGTCAGGAAGACAGCGTTTGTGTGTGTACACTAGATTTTATGCTCATGTTTATGTGTTTTCTCAAAATCGTATTTATTGTTCCGAACGCAATTCGCTAATGCAAATTAGCTTTTTATGCAAGTGACACAATTATCTTTCGTCCTCACTTTAAGTAGCTTGTGTTTAAAGTTTCCCACTAAATCGTGGTTCATAGCATAAAGGCAAATTGTGAGTTGCTAGTTCTATGTCGTGAGTCGAATGTCACTTGGGCTCAGGAGAATCTCGAACAACTTTATTGTGTCTGTTCTTGTCTGCACCTAGCGAACGGCAGCTCAACCAATAATTTACTTTCTGATTAGCTCATTGACTCGAAAAAATTAGTCACTATGTTTTTTTCGCACAAACCTTGGGGGCAGGCTACGCAGTTATCTAAGACAAACATTAATTATATAGCAAAAGTCACTTAAACGAGGACAAATTTGTGAAATATAGAACTCGTGTGACTGATTTAACCTGGGAAGAAACACAAAACAACTTTTTTGGTTTCTCTTTTCCTACCCTATTTCGGCTACTCGGGCTGAAATACACCATTTTTACAAATTGCTGTTGATCGTGACATTAAATGATCATGGGCTTTGTTTGACTGACCCTGGAGTAAGTATGAATCGAAGAAATCGATAAAACTAGGCCAGCGACATTTTCACATCTAGGCACCTGGTTTTATCATTTTCGGCTTTTTGAAAGAAGACCAAATAGCTGAGTGGAAAACAAATCGTTTTGAGGCACCAGAAATAAGCTACACTAGGCATCGCCCTTTCAAAAGTGACTGCTTGTAGCTTGTACGGGGTCACGATTTGTACCCTACTCCTCACATGGTTTCTTGTTGTGGTGCATTATGGTGAAAACAAATTCTATCTCACTCAGTCTGTTTACCCTGGTCACTTTCATAAAACGTCCAGTACGCGTTGTGGCAAAAGCAATTTACGACATTTCCGGATATTTTCTATCCACGTTCAACGAACCCTAAAGCACACCAACTGTTTCTTCGGAACTGTTCCTCATTTTGCGTTCACTGCGAGCATTCATTTGCATGTTTGAGGCACTTCCGAATTTAAAGCTTCACTGAACGAGCGCCTAACACACACACACACACACACACAAAACCATATCACAAACACATTTTGCATACAATGTTTTGCTAACCATTGTTCAGCGATAGATCTGCTCAGCTGGTTCTAACGTCGAGCAGTGCATTTTCACACTGAGCATAGTTTGCGTTTTATTAAGCTATGGATTTTGTTTTGTATAACGCCAAACCCTCGATAGCCGCCGTTTAACTTGGCGAGATTCTTGAGAGTTACAAACCTGTAGGGGAATTCAAAAGTACACACTTCCTGCTGGCAGCTAGAAGAATACCATTCATGTGTAGTGTGAATAACTCGTGTTTCAACAGGATACTGTACAACTTATCCTTTGGCACAGTTTACCTAGTTGGCTTTTTGACTGACGAACTCAAAGATAAACTGAAATGACTGTGTATGGCGGCCTGTCACTTCAAGGTCACTGCGCTGAGTACTCTACATCCTAAGAGAAGTTGCCCCCAGGAAATCCTTCCTGTCTGTGAAAAATCACCCCGGGCATCCCCCAACGTACTGCATCCCGGAGGTCACTAACCTTCAGGCTTCGATGTACGAAACTGTTATGTCTGCTGATTCGCTAATCTGCTGCATATGATTGCTGACCCGCTCCAGTGCCTAATGCCGGGAAAAAAGACTCACAGAGGGGAACACAACAGCTATATTCCGAACAAGCGAGTGCGAGAGCGTGAGTGCGTGCGAGTGCCAGAATACAACTGTCTCAAGCTAGTTATTGGTGGGACACTATCTAACTTGGTCCAATGCTGACGCATGCGGTCTGGTCTTGGTACGGGCTGCGACGCCTGCATACTGCGGGGGCGTTTCTGACCTTGATCAACGCTGACTCGCGCTGCCTGGGTTCGATAGAAGGCTGTGAGGCGCTGTATATTGAGGGGGCGTTGTCTGTCTGGTCAACATCTAGCAGAGCTGAGGGTCTCAGTGGATTTAGGGCATTCAGTGGTTGCTTTCAGGAATCTGACCTTCCTGATAGAAACACATTATCAGGTTTGTGGTTTTCCATTATTGCAACAGCAACAACGATGTTCGCCAAAACAAGCGAAAAAGTCGCACAATTTGTTATTTTTAGTTTCGGCTTTGGATAGTTCGAATCAGAAAAGTGGATGTTGCGGGAGCTTGTTCAATATGGAGAAAACTACTCACACTTTGAGCAGATTTTATTGTGACATATTCAGTAACCAAGTAAACCTCACGTATACCTGACAATATGGCACGATAACCGGCTACTCAAAAGTGAGCATCCTTGTCAAATTTACACTGGAAAATGTTTGGGCCTACAGCAATACAAGGAGGTGGACAGAAGTCAAAAAAACCTGTATTCTTTTTCCGACAGAGCTTCTCGAATGCTTGGGCGACGCGTTCCGCAGAAATTCCATAACTACTTGGGGACCGAATTGATTGCTACTGAACAGAGTTTGTGCTTGGTGGCCACGTGTTACAGCCTGTAAACAATGAAAACCGTTATCTGAAATTCCAGTGCTTTTCTAACCTGAAGATGTTAGAGTTCAACGAGGCCAAAATATAGGCATTTCAAAGGAGCTGTCCTATTCTATGCTACTCAAAGTATGATTATGGAGCTTCTTCCTGGGGGCGGGGGTTAGGAGCATCGGTAACGCTGCTGCAAAACACCGGCTCTCGTGATTTTACCACCGAGGTGGTGTAAGTCAAGCATTGTTACTGAAATCCCGTTTGCAGCCTGATTTTAAATATTTCGAACAAATCTGTACTGATCAGTTTATACTTTGCCACCGCTTTTAGTTCCTTCAGTACAGGCAACAGCGTAAGTGTCATAGCCGTGGCTTCCGGGCCAATGGGAGTTTGTTTAACTCCAGTGACCAATAAAGTGACATGTCCGTTTGTCAGTTCAACCAATCAAAGTTTTTTTTACATTCTGATGGCTTCTTGACTGTTTACGGGGCTCATATGGGATTTGAGAGGTCTATTTGTAGGCGCATCTGCATTAGGGAACAAGCTTCTGTGTGATAGAATAAAGAGGCACACTGGCAAGGAAACTGCAAGTGACAAACCCTTGCGCACATAACTGCCTTTTTCGTGCACAGTAGTCTCAAGATCTACTGTCGTGGAGTGAAACACCTTTTGAGATGTTATCTCTATTAGTTTTCCCGGATGCCGTAGAACTGGGTCCAATTCTAGGCGAGCATAGTGACTCAGAGACATTCTTACAAGTTCATTCAAACTGCTAGAAGTAAAACTGGACAGTTGACCAAACAAGTTTGTCCTAAGCAACCTCTCTTGACCAACGGAGTACTTTTGTATATGTCTTGCGTCTTCTAGTTTATTTTCTGATGTTCTTCATCACATATCTTAGACTGAGTGAAGCCGCTCTTTCCGTATAACGGCTACGTGATTAAATCTTTGTAGTACACAAGGAAAGAAGACATTCGCGAGTTTCGATTCTGTTCCAAGTTGTGATGTTTTCTCCCGTGGCACCTGAATTAAGAAGTATGCCTCAGTATATGAGTAGCCAAAGTTTCGTTATAAAACATTTGATATAAAATGTCCCAAAATTATCTAGCAATTGTTGTAACGTGAGTTATGCTTTTCTAGTAACAATCCAGGCACGAAATGCATTTTCTCCGTGAGCTACACTTCCGTTTGTGTTGGAAATCAAACGTACTAAACTGGCGGTTTAAGGCGTCTCCCAACAAATTATACGCCTGAATGTCTTGACAGCTTAGCGGGTTACAAGCTGAGGGTTACAAGTTGAGGAGGTCTCGCTGCATAACTGAGGTACTGTTGAGGGTTTGGCGTACCCTTGGAGGATAACCGATCGAAAAAGTTCGGTTTTTCACACTATCCTGCATCTGTCTTCCAAAAGGCACAAACAAAACTAAAACATTAAAATTTTAGAGCAAAAGACTATACAACTAAAGCCCATGGGCTTGCTGTGTATATACTATGAATAAGGGCTACAAATGGTTAAATCCATCGGTTTCGTCTTTTTTCATGTTGCCGTTAGTGAAACATATGCAACACACACATTCCCACTTGCTTTACGGTTTGTAACTCAACATGATTGTAGAACAAATAATTTTCAATATTCATTGGTCATTTTTTTACACCAGTTGAATAATGAAAATTGAAATAGTATCCAAAAACGAAACCGGTTTAAAAGATGCGGGCGGAAATTTTCCAAGGCTTCTAAAATCCACATTGTAACCCCAATCAGCATATTAAGGCCCGGCCTAGACGTAACACAGTACTTATAAGGTCGATGAAAACTGCAGCCAGTTACCGGTTTCACCCTTGTAAGGCACTCTTTTTGGGGCAATGCAACACCAAAATTATGGGCTTTTCTTTCGTGCTAGTCATGAGATTTGCGATGTCAAGCACCGAATCTAGCCGTCCACTTGACAGTATTCCTATCCTATTTGGATCACCTTATCAGGATTTCCTATAACGATTTTTTGGCACAAAATGCTACCCATGGGGCTACTGAAAGCTGTTTGACAGTACGCTGCGAGGTTGTCCTTTTTGAGGCCCGTCAAGTAGGCGTGGTCCTCATGTCTTCATGAATTTCGTGTTTACCTGAAAGCTTGATCAAGCTTATTTGCGAATTACGCTGATATTAGATGGGAAACTCAACCGGATCTGTAGTTTCGACCATTCGCTTCTTGCTCAAGTCAAAATCAAACCATTTCACATGTGTGTTCTACCAGTTGATAAAAAACTGTGTTGAATTTACCTATTTACAAATGCGTAACTCCTAAACGGTTCACTGACAGACCAACTAGGCACTACGTTGGCCAATACGCTTCCGAGATGAAGAAATCACACTTGTAACCAATCTTTATTTAACCGTAGTGGCCTACATCCAAGTTGGCCACTAGCCCCAGCCTCCTTTGAGCACAGTTAAGACCGCATACTTTGACAACCGTGACCACTGACTGAGGCCAAGTCAACCAAGATCTATAAACAAGCACATCTCTGATGTAGGTAAACAGCCGAACCACTAGATGACCGGGGCACCATAGATAAACCAGCGAGGAAACTCACACAATATTTGGCGGAAATGCATAAGACAACCTGAAATTTCGTGACTCGTAATACTAGAGATGCTCTGACCCAGCCCTGGTAGAGATAAACAGTTGCAAACAGATACGAATCCGTCTAAGATGTTCAGAGATTTTCACATATTTCTGAGTAAATTACCTAGGATAGTAAACGTCACGGAGAAATCATTGTGTGAGGTGAAAAAATCCCGTTACTGTGGTGTAGTCTTACAAGCATTTATTTACATCTTAGTGGAAAAACCGAGACAATCTTCATCTGCGAATGCAAACCAGAGCAAATTCTCTAACAACTGATTGACCGTAAACTAAAAACTCGTAGGTTTAGTCTGCTGTAGTGAAGTTTCGCCTGAAAAGTCGGAAGACAAATGTTAATTGAATTGGAACCAAAAGTCTATGCATGACTTGACACTGACCACAAATTTGTCGAATTACGTACAAGCTGGTTTTGTGCAGACTAACTTCCATCATCTAGTCGAATGACCACCTCTATCGTGTCTCCCAGGCAACGGAGTTTTCTCACATTCAGCTCGATCGATACGGATGGAAAGCGATTGTCCATTACGACTTGCTACATATTTCTCAAGTACTCAGTAAAGAGCGTGATCGCAAAGTGGGAATGCAGAAAACAAACACGAGGGGATGCACAGGATACAAAAAATGACTTGAACGTTTCCGGAGAAATAGGTGAAAATACCAGTTTTTCAATGAGGTGAAATAATCAAGATTTGTAAGAATGTCTCTCGAGCAGTTGAAGGAAGGACAGTCAATTTCTAATGTTCTTTCAGTCGTAGCAAGTGCCAAAGACTCGCACAGGGTATCCAGCATACAGAGACAGGTGTGAAAGTCTTTGGAAAGGAAGAACAAACATTAGCCGGGCATAAACATGTCCTAAGTACGGAAAGAGTCCAAAGTGGTGAGCCAACACAGCTACTGACTATGACTTCGGAAATCCCCAGTCCGAACACGGAGTTGCACACTCAGGAAAGCTGATCCCTCTGCATGAAACGATCATCAGCTCATGAGCCAAAGATTAATCTCACAAACGACGGCACATTGGGCTGAGATGATAGCCAAAAAACGTCAATGCTTTTTCTCATTCCACGCAAACATCTTGCGCCAAACCAAGGTTACGCTCAGGTCTATTATTATTACTGAGTGCTTACAAACTCTGGTTATGTCAGGCCTGACGACAGGTTTGAGAGACAGTGCTCTCAGCCCTTTGAGGACGTATCTCAGAAGAGAAAGACGTTTCTTTGAGTTCCATTGCAAAGCGCTTGTGAAAGGCACATGGCGCATCATGTATGGTTTCACATGACTCCAGAATGTGCCCTATACTTGGCTACAGTTTTCATGGCAGAAGATCGTCTGCTCACCACGACCAAGCTGAGCATTTCAAAGTCTTGTCTCTTCACCGAAGCTGGAAACCTTGGTAAATATCCGAGAAAACACCCGTTTTGAAAATGCAAGTCATCGATTAAAAAGAGGCAAAATGACTGGCTTTCGCAGACCGCAGCCGCAGCACCATCGACAATTCAAAAATTTCATACGTCGCCAAAATAAATAATGTTGAGGAAGATAGACCTCCACACCTCACTCAGCTGCGGCAGTGAAATTCTAAATGGGGGAAAACTGCTACAGAATTCTCATAGGACTGTGCGATATACCGGACTAAGTGGGGACGGTGCTTCAAACATCTCCACAGAACTGAATGTTGCATCGTGCGAAACCGAATCACAGGTTTTTGAGATGTTAACAAACGTCAAACCGAGCAGTGGCTGAATAGTAAAAACGTGGAGCGTGTAACAGTGTAACGGTGTAACTTCCAAACAACCGTATCGATGCAGAAGTGCAACCTGGAGTAAATACATTCCAAACAGCCATATTGATGCAGAAGTGCAACCTGGAGTAAATACAGTTACAATCGACGGTTCCATCGAAGAAAGTACTTTAAGAAAGCATCAAATAAGAATTGATAATAAACAGATTGGTCGCGCTTGGTCCGGTCATGTTGAAATTGGGGCCATCGGACCTAGGATAGCAGGGGCATGACATAAATGCTGTGAGCGACCCCCAGATATTAGCAGCTAGTTGAATTGCCCAGCAAGCATATTGCGGTTTAACTGGTGAAGCATTCTGAAAGTGAAATTTTCCAAACCTGGAGACTTGTTGTCCATCAAGCGGATCGTTCGGTTAACTTCCTGCCCTGCGATTGGCTTGGTCAAACTTCATTCCAAGGGCAGCAGTGTGCGACATGGCTGGCTATCCACGTGTTTTTTAGTCGATGAGGACCTTTCCAGTTGTGCTCACCAGCACACGTAACCTGGTTTTGATACTGGTAGCCAGTCGACCAGGAAAATAGATTTCCAGTCTCTTGTATAGTGAAATTTGTGTACCATAGGCGCATGAGTGACTGTGACTCTTGCAAGGACAAACAGGCACCGCAAGTCTTCATTCGGGCCAGCCTACCTGCATTGGGCTGAGTGGCGGTGTTGTCTCAAGCAAAACAGCATCGAAAAACGGTTGGAACTCTCAACAGAGGCCAACTGAGCGACTACAAACTTTTGTGCTAACATTTGCAGACTTGAAATTGACAATGGGCTACCATGCTGGCAGTAGCACGGTCCTCAAACCTAAGCCTCACAAGACTCTCCCCCGAGTAGTGGTTGGAAATGACACAGAAGCAGCATCCGAATTGTGCGCTGAAACCAAATATGCCCTGTTTGGAGTGGCTGAACTCTTAGTTCACCTGGACTGCTATCTGGGCTTCCCAGTCGACCCAATGATAAGGTGTTTTTGCGCGCCCACACTTTAAGTCTACCAGTTGACTGAGACTAGGTTTGACTGACTATAGTAAGGTTAGTTGAAGGGCGACGATCGAGACTCTCGATTTGGTTTGAAAACTAAAGTAAAGAAATCATCAAAATTTATGTTCCGTAGAAAAGTGTCTAATGTGTTCTAAGTAAAAAAACCCAAGTATGTACAGTAATGGGGAAAATATAGACTATCTCAAGCCCGTTTACCTAGTGTGTACTCTGAATTTTCGTTCAATACAGCATCTTAAAAAAAATACGAAAAAGCAGATTATTGATTGCGCCGCACAAGACAATGGAAGCGTAAATAGTGGGCCACCAACAAATAGTTCAGTCGTTGCTTTTTCCGTGAAGCTGCACAATTTGGCTGCAGTAGTAGTGCCCATCGAAAAGAGCACTGAGTTGTCAAGTTTGATCTGAATGCGTAGACTCTACAAGATTCCATGCATTCGTAAAAATCACGTATTTCCAAGCGTTCCACTCACAACGCACTGGTGATGAAAAGTGTGTTACCAAATTACCCAGGCGGGCTAACAAACCAACAGCCATCCTAGTGGGTCACTTGAAAACAAGTCTAAGGCTGGGGAGCAAATAGAAAGTTGGGCTGAATTCTTTGCGTTTAGCGTTTTCACACTACCTAATATCGCAGAGCTGTTTTGCCATCAACTGAGAGTAACAAACGAATTCAGTGTGAGATGCACCAAAGAAAATGTTGAAGCTATACGTTACGGTGACGTCCTCATGTGCGGTTCTATCCCACATGAACTTTTGTGATCAAATCATAACCACTTTTATCAATGTGTAACTGTCTTACAACAACCTCCTCCCCAGAAGTAACTGCATTTTTTCTACACTAAACAGTTGGTTGCTTCGTTGTTCGAGACCGCATTTAATGTCAGAGATAGTATAAAAAAATAAAACGCGCGTCCCCGAAACCGCGAAGCCGCTCTCATTCAAAGTCTGCCCCAGAAGGCTTAGCTCTAGTGCCAGGTTTATTGACGAATATCTTCATTTTCCATGTATTCTTTTTGCAAATAAGGAGACTTTTGAAGAATGGTAAGCGAAAAAGACCATACAAAACAAAAAAATAATGAAAAAAACTACTCAACAAATCAGTAGTCAGTGTCGTTTCCGATATTGATTACTGCTCCGAACTCCACGGACGGTACCCATACGGCACCCAGTCTCAAATAGGTGCTTTGCCCAGACTGAAAAGTTAGAACAACTATACTCGTGGTGCACTACTCATAAGGTTGCTGAAAAGTCGTCGACAGCCCACGACCGCTCTCGCCCTCCTTGGGGCTCATCAGGTAGGTGCAGTCCCAGAGTTTCCATCAATCTTACGTTCTACTTGAAACCAAATTGCACGAAATTAGCGAAATACACTCATTTGCAAACAAATTTGGTTTTGTGAGAGACTCACCTGGAACCAAGCTGAACCGCTCGTTTGTGATGTTTCCAGGCAAGATAGGCGAAACCGGTCGTGGGCTGTTAAAGAATTTTCAGCAACCTTATGAGTAGTGAATTACGAATATACATGTATCGCGATATCTCGAATATCGTAGCAACTGGAACATGAGGCGGCCTGGTGCAGCACATTCAGTTGCTCGGAAACATCACAAACGGAAGATTCAGCTGGGTTCCAGGTGAGTCTCTCGAAAAACCAAATTTGTTTGCAAATGAGAGTATTTCGCAAAGTTAGAACACGCAAAAGCTTGCCAACAAGCTAATACTCGTAGTATATCACATTAACCTGCAAAGAAACGCTTCTACAGTTATTTTTTCGTCAGTTCAGTGGGTACCGTATAAAGCTTTGTAACGCAACGAATGCTCATGAACCCCCCACCCCCGAGGTGAACCTTTGAGGTATTTAGCATAAACAGACCTTTGCTTGGTCCGCAGGTCACTGGAAATTGAGCATAACTGAACGTTACGCAGCTAGATGCCTCTCAAACAGATATCTAAAAGGGCGAGTCGAAAATATTCCCGCCCAGTCTATTGTTCTGAGTAGAAAACGCGCTAATTTTTAGCTACAAAGCATCAAGTTTTATCAGCAACATAATTCAGTGGTTTACTGTTTTTTGTGTAAAACACGTAGAGGTAATTATTCTTTTAAATGTTTCCGCAACCCTCACAACAAATCACTCATAAATAATGACTCATTGAAATTTGACCAAGTTGTACTCCCATTTGTTGAAAATTTAGCCATGATCCAGAGTGAAGCGTTTATCCGTTTATCCGTTTCTCTGCACAGGCGTGTAGATTTTTCTCTTCAATAAACAGCGAGTCAATGATTGGTCATTCTATTGATTTTTATTTTCTAATTACATCAACTCGTCAGCTGATCACAAAAGTGAAACACGGTCCAAATTTGTTAGTAAGCTTCCAAATGTATCTTCATTTCAAAGGATTGGCAGGCAGTCTAAAATGCTTTCATTGGGTTTTAGTTCGTTTCCCGAAGAGCGGTAAACTTAGCCAACAAGACATAACTCCAGCGTATAGTTTTTTGCCTTTGGTTAGAGGCACACCATGCTGGATGGACGGAATTCATGGACGTCTTTTGAGCTAAAGCTGTTTATTGGATAACCATGAGGTGTTTGACCGTTCCGTTTTTTTTCATGTATATATGACTGCCGCTATAACCCAGGCCATGCCACATTCTCTGTGTATAGCTTTACTCAATGTCCTTAAGTCAAACTGCGATTTCGATGAATTTTGAGATGGCTGCTGTTAGTCCCTTTTGTTTAGGTTGTTTGATACAAACGGCCGTGTCATGCATGACAAAATTATCTATCGGGTTTGGATGAAACGTCTAAAAGACCATTTAGTGAGTCGGTTAAACACCAAGAAACCTTACCTTACTTACGCGTCACCATCTACTTGGTCAAACTAATATTGTGCCTGTTTCGGATAGATAAAAAGCCTCTAACACTCAAGAGCACCCTTAGTAACCCGAAATCTTATGTTGTCGCGCCAAGAGGGTCACAGGTAGGCAGTTATAGCATTGCCATGCTCTCGCTTAATTTGCCGAGTTCATGGAAACCGCGTTCAGGTCATGGACGAGCTAATCAAGTGCACACTCACTTTTTGCGAGCGTTTTTGGCCCTAAACCGCTTTTTTGTCGAAACGATGCATCGAGTAACACGTTGCTTTCTGTCCGTTTGCTGTTGGAACTACCTGTAGTCAATTGGGTAGCACCTGTTTAGAAACAGGAAAAAAAGGTGATTGCTGAGACTGTTCAATCCGTGGGTGGGAAGGTTCTTAAAACGCTCTTTAATGAAAATTTTATTCTGTGGACTATACCGGTTTGGTGAAAACTCTTCCGTGATATTGTTGTTCCTGATCTGCTTCCGTCGTTAACACTTTTATCAGCCATTCGAACGTTTTGGAGGCTAGTGACTGTACCTGGTGAAACTGCCTGTCTAATCTTCACTTCAAACTCTTGGTGACTCTTAGTGGCGTGAATATGGGGATTAGCATTTCCAACGTTCCCCTTCCGCTGCTCACTTTCGTTCCAGAATCCATGTATATTTGTGCGTGTGCCCTAACAGTTTCAAAGCATCGGTTCGTCCTCAATCGTTCGTGCGTGCATATTGCTCAGTGATTCAGCTGGGGTCTGAGACAAGACTTTCTAGTTGGTTGTAATCTGGACTATCGGGATGTCAAGACGTTGGAGTGGTACTCCGTGTAGTTTAATGAATAGTCCATACTTTGGTCGTTTTGGACAGAGCAGGTATTTTACAGGTATTTCACTGCTCACACCAGTGAAGTCCTAATTTACCGGGTCATAAATTAAGGGGTCAAACCTAGAGTATAAGCCGCGCCTACTGTTATTTCGATCGCATTTAACTATTTTTTGCAATCGATGTAATCTTTTTCCGCGTTTGGTGAATTCGACTACTAAGGGCAACCGACTGGCTTTGAAGAACACTTGGATTTTTGACAGATTTACCTTTAAACGGACTTAAATACACTCAACAGAGTCGTACCTGTACAGGGAGGGTGGGAATGAAACCAGGGCTGATCTTCAGTAATAAAGCTATTTCACTCAAACTTGTGAAACCCTGAGTATAAAATCTTAGATATCTGGTACAATTATGTATATTAAAGAACTGTTGGGAACGAACCATAGGGTGAGTAGTGTTCACACCGAAAACTGATCCACCTTAGTTCAGACCGCTGGTTCCGGCATTTTTGCACACTCAAGACGACCTGCAACGCGAAGCTGTGTGGGTGTCCTTTAAGGTGTTAAGGTTGAGATTCTCAAACGGAAATATCTGTTTGCCACTGTATGCCTAATGTTCACGCTGTCTTCCTGTTCATCGTAGGGTCAACGGCTGCGTAAAGGCATATTACTCGCAATCATTTGTTCATTTAAATACAGAGATGAGTTCTTTCCAGTAATATGTGGTAAACTTTCTGTGGGAGGAGAGCATGGGGACTTGTAGGCTTCACGAGCACCGTTAATTGGTTTGCAACAGTCATGTCTTAACAGATGTCCGTAGTGGCTGCTTGCGGAATGAGATGAATGAAGTTTCCTCTAACATACCTTGTTACCGGAAACATGACCGCAATTATTTTAGGCGATGCTATTCTTCAGTGGACAAGAAAATTCTGAGTTCTCGGGGACACAAATCACGGTTTTTATGTTATAACTGGGAGAAAGTTCTCAAAAGGCCTCCTCCCTTTTAGCCGTTAGATTTTCCGAAACAACGCACCCCAAATAAGTTGTATGCGATGCCGACTGATTTGATGGCCTTTGAAAAACAAACTTCTGTGATTGATTCACTTTAGAATCAGTCATTATTCTTCCGTCACAACAGAGAGTGTGTAGGCAGGCCGCTGACCAAAGGATTGGATGACAGGTTTAGATAACCTATGAATGTGTTAGATTTTCCGTGTCTCAGAACCAGGGAATGCTACGTTTTAGCATAAAATGCTTCTGAAGGCTCACGGTATAAGCATATCGCGGAAATCCAAGTAAGCCACTATTTTCTGAATAAATTTTGCCGGTGATATATACTTAAAAACTATAATTTTCCTTGCACATGAGCGTTAATCGATTGCCCTAATTCGGGCTACTGCTTGCTCGTTGACCTGGTCCCCTAGCACTGGTTTCCACTCAAGGTCACATCAGTGAAAGACATCACACTAATCCAACGCACAGCAAGATTTGATTGCCAGTATTATCAGGCACGACAGCAGAACAGTGCGGTGTCGTTCTCGCTAAGGAATCCCTATTTTGGCACATACCATAATTGCACCTGACCGTTCAAGTCACTGACATCTAAGGTACCAAAGAACTGTCAGGCCATGGTTTAATCTGCCAAATACATTTGACCTACTCATCCAGTGAATGACAAGCTAACTACTAATGGGGACTTCGTCGTGTGAGTGAGGTCAGTCTATTCCGAAAAACCTAGTGGCACTCTATACCTATTTTATCTTTATTGGGAATCATCAGCAGTGCGCATCACGCATAATCCCACGGAATCTCAAGACCGCCAACTTTCGGTTCAAACACTAAACCATTCAGCTACAAGCGGCGTGATAGACTCGATATAGCCCTGCTCATCCTTTGGTTAGGCCGCACCTATTGCTTGGTCACATGTGTCGACTTACTCCTCGAATAACGATCTCTAAGATGGCACCTTCACTTCTCGCGTGAATTTTGTTTTTCCAATGAGCTACCTAAACGTTGTCGCAGGTGTGGAGAGTTTTCGCACTTTTAATGGAGATTACTGCGCGAGAAGCCGGCCAGTAGGTGACTACGTGATGTAGACCCAATGACCTAAGGGCGAGAGTTACCATATGCTCTCCAAGTACCAGCTAATCACACCGATCGTCAGCCGTCGAACGGCCAAAAGTTCAAACTACTAACAAGGAGGTCCCGGGTTCGAGTTTCGTGAGATGCATGCTGCGGCTGATTCTTTGAGATTCATCAGGTAGACCAAATAAGCCAGAAAAAGTACCCAAATTGGTTCGAAGATTTTTGATGTTTTCCTCATACCCATGTGCTTGTGAATGTAGATCAACTGTATCCAAGTTCATGACATCTAACCCGAGGGTGAAATTTCAAAATAGCAAAGGAGTGATCGATCCAGAGCTGATTCTGTGGATTTTATAAGACCGGAAAATCAAAATAGTGATGTGAAACATATCATCCGGGAAAAGGACTATTCTAACTGGCCGCTAACTACCATGTTGGTGAGAAGCAAGAGATCAAATGTCAAGTTTAACTGACCGTCTGTCAATCAGGATGTGTTGTGACGCATGCCTACGCATCCCGGACGCAGATAAATGCACCTGAAGCAACTTCCCTTTCTTTACCTGATGATCTGCTTTTCGGATCATTCGTTTAATTCTAAGAGGCCTTCTGTCTCGAAATAGCCGAGAGAACCTGGTGCTGAGAAGTCCAAAAATTCCAAACGTTTTGGACACTACAGCAAATTTGGGGATCTGTACAGAGTTACAAGAAACCGGAATGTTGTGATGTTATAATTAATCGACAAAATTAGAGTGAGCTTTTGTAGGTTGACCGGATTGAAATCACCAATTCCGGCAACGGTCCGCGTGGATCATTAGCACACTTTTATTGACCGAAGTCCTCGAACATATGCGTGCACCGTAAAACAGTGTCGTGACCCAATAGTTGCCAATAATTAGACTGATCAAAACGTTGATAAATATCTCAGCCCTAATTTCCGTTACAAGATATGATAATTATTACCAGAGTTTTTCTCCTGCAAGTGAAACCAATCTGAGCTGAAAAAGCGAGAAGCACTGTACACCTGCTTTACTGTTATTGGGAATCATCAGCAGTGCGCGTCTCACGAACTCCAGGCAGTTTCGAAGCCGCCACCTCTCGGCTAGTAGTTTCAAAGCTTAACTGTTCAGGCACGAGTAGCTGATCAGGACTCATGATGACTCCGAATAAAGCTGTAACAGATGTACAATGCACCTCGGCTTACAAGCACAGAGTGGTTTCACTTAGAGGACTAAATCTCGACTAAATTTCCAAAATGTCCTCATACTACTAATAAGCCAACCATGTAGTGTAGTACGGGGTTGAAGTGAAGACATTTCTGGTTTTCATAAAGGAAACTAGTCACAAGGTTGCTGGAAACTCTTCGACAGCCCACGACCGGTTTTGCCCTTCTTCGGGCTCATCAGATAAGCGCAGTCCCCGACGTCAACCTTATGTTCTATTGGAACCCAAATTGAATTGATTTCGACAAGTACATTCGTTTGCAAATCAAGTTGGTTTTCACGAGAGACTCAGGTGAATCTCTTTCGTAGATTCATCCCCGTTGCTGTGCAATCTTCGCTTTTGTGATGGTACGCATGCAGGTGTGTGTGCGCGAACTCATGCACTGAGAACCTTACTCAGTTCCCAGGAAACCGTCTATTCGGGTTTCCCCATCCACGTTCGTCAAGTTGCTGGTAACTACTCAGCGAGAAAACCAGTTGTTCTGTAGTGAAGTATGACAATGAAATCAGACAATCCTTGCAGACAGTTGTACGCTACACTTTATTTGTTGTACCTTAGTAGAGCAATCGATTTATCTTCATTAGCACGTCGCCCATAATCTCATAGTTGTGCAAACCGTGAGTTGAGCCTATCGCTAAACACCTGCTCGGGGTCTCCAACCAATGTGGCGGGTTCGAATTTGTCGGCTGTCTCATGAGGAGTGAACTACTGATGCTTTTCATTATGGACAAAACATTTTTGCATTGTCTCCCGGCTGCCAACGCAGTAGTGCTTTACGTGAAGGAAACGACCTTGGTTACTTGCGAAAATCGCTCTGCGTGCAATTGCTCCCTGAAAAGCTATAGATGCAACACAAGCGTTCAAGATAAACAGTACTTTAATGCCATAACAATCAATAAAACACCATGTAGTGCTGCTCAGACTCGGGGCTTCTCAAAGCTTACACAAAATGAAAGGCACTCCTGCAACTACCTCATTTCTTTCACCTTTATCAAGCTCTAACAGACTGTTTGATTTAATCAACCATCGCACACTCAGCTTGCGTATTTTTCAAAGATGACTGTGTTTACTCAACCCTCATCCACTTCTCCTCATTTACCTTGCGTTTTAGATTTCGGAACCGCTTCGGCCAGATCAACTCAACCAAATTGTAAGTCTTTGCGTGCCTTTTCTACTAAATCAGTAAGTGGTTTACTAGTAATAGAATTTATAAAGTCAATCAGAGTGCATTTGTGGCTTACTAACACTTAATACCTTCCCACAAACCATGAAATTTCGACATGAAATATGTAAATTTAGCCGTAAAAATCCAGGACTAACATTTCTAATCAACACGGCTGGGTTACTAAATTTCAGAAGATTTTCAAAGACGTTAATTGGAAACACACATTCAATGAATTGTGGAACCAGTCGGTGTAACTTTGTTTTCGATGCCGGCCAAGGAAATCGACCTGCGAAGGGTTTCCCTCCTTGAATTTTGGTCCCGTGATGAAGATCCAGTGGCCACAATCTTTCGAGGTTGGAGATGTGCGGACCTTACTGGGGAATTTCGAAGATATTGCGGAGACGACTGGACTGCAGACCGACCGCGGTAAGTTGATGGAACTGAAGACCCTCCTCAGAGGCTGGGAGAAGGCGGCTCTAGATGTAGCCAGAAGGGGTCCTCGGAAGATGGACTAGGCCTGTGCGAAGGAAGTTCTTGCATCGAACACCAGCCGTACGAAACTAACGGACGATGACGATCAGTGGAGTGGTAATGCATCACATCGTGGCCAAGCACGGGGTGCCAAAAATGATCCTAACGGATCATGGGTCTTGGTTTGAGAGCGAAGAGTTTAGGAGTTGCTTGTAGAACCTGGGCATCAGACGGCTAAGGATAGAACGCTACCACCCACAAACAAACGGCCTAACCAAACGTAATGACTGAATAATCAAGAAGTGGCTGGCGGCCAAAGGAGGTGACTGGGAAGTGAACCTGCCGATGGTGTTGTTAGCTGATCGTGCTTCGATAGAGCCAACCACAGGCAAGTTCCCGCTCATGCTGATGTACGGTCGACATCCGTGCCTTCCAGTTGATCAGGAAATTGGGTTGTGGCTGACAACACGCTTATCTCCGGAGGAGCTAGGAGAGGAAAGGAGGAAAGCTCGATAAAAAAAACTTGACCGCCGTTCAGGAAAGGAGTGGACAGAAAACGGCGAGGGCAAAGACTCGGCCATTGCCCACTGGCGCGAAGGTTAAGTGGAAGGATTCTTAGAATCCTGGAAGGAGTGGTCTGGGGTCGCGGAAGCTGCGCAATCAGTGGCAAGGTCAGTTTGTCGCTATCGACCCCCCGGGGGAACGTTTATACAATTCAGGACGGTCGAGGATCGAAAAGAGTAAACGCTACTTAGCTTCGGAAGTAGAACAGTACACACGAAGAGCTGCCGAATAGACCACAGGTGATGGAGCCAACCTAACGGAGGTTAATGAAAATCGGTGGCACGCATGCGACCTTTGAATGGGAAAGGTGTGAAACGGCGGATACTACTGATGAGGCACGCGAGTAGTCTGTAATCTTCTCGAAGCCCTGCTCCGCGTCCAACTGAAAGTTTATTACGGAACTCGTGAAAGTGACTTCCATTGTTCGTTTACACCTGTGTGATGGGCAATGAATATCCATGAAAGTTTGAGAAGATGCGTAAGAATGCTCAGTTTTTAAAAACTATGTGCACATTAGACGTTTACTTTCCTGTCTGATAGTTTGTTTGCTAATAAGCGACTTCGCGGCGAATGACTGTTCTCCTTACACTAGGATTCCGGCAACCTGTGGTTTGGAGGCGGCGAGCACCTGATAATGATTACTGAAACGATAACACTGATTTTTAGAAACAGATGCATTAACGTATGAAGCAAACTGATATGGGATTCTTGGTCGGCCACGAATTTAGAAAAAATCAATTATTCTCAAGTACTCAGGTTTACACCATAGAGCCTATACTTAGCATCAAAATGTGACCATTAGTCGCTAATCTGGTCCTGTAGAAGAATATTGTATGAAAAAAATTATGCTAAAATAGTGATTCTACCACTGGCGGTTAGCCATAGCCCTCATCGACTTTTCCCGTCCGAAACGAACGTGTAATTTTACCACTTATTTACCAGCGTAGCTTTCGTCCTGTAAACGGCCTTAAATTCAAAGGGCATTGTACAATTTGTTTTTTGCGAGAGACTCACCTGGAATCAAGCTGAATCGCCCGTTTGTGATGTTTCCGAGCAACTGAATGTGCTGCATCAGGCCGCCTCATGTTCCAGTTGCTACGATATTCGAGATATCGCGATACATGTATATTCGTAATGCACTACTCATAAGGTTGCTGAAAATTCGTCGACAGCCCACGACCGGTTTCGCCCTTCTTGGGGCTCATCAGGTAGGCGCAGTCCCCGAGTTTCCGTCAACCTTATGTTCTACTTGAACCCAAATTGGACTGTTTTCGAGAAATACACTCATTTGCATATCAATTTGGTTTTTGCGAGAGACTCACCTGGAACCCAGCTGAATCTCCCGTTTGTGATGTTTTCAGGCAACTGAATGTGCTGCACCAGGCCGCCTCATGTTCCAGTTGCTACGATATTCGAGATATCGCGATACATGTATATTCGTAATGGACTACTCATAAGGTTGCTGAAAACTCTTCGACAGCCCACGACCGGTTTCGCCCTTCTTGGGGCTCATCAGGTGGGTGCAGCACACTCAGTTGCCTGGAAAAATCAAAAACGGGAGATTCAGCTGGGTTCCAGGTGAGTCTCTCGCAAAAACCAAATTGATTTGCAAATGAGTGTATTTATCGAAATCAGTCCAATTTGGGTTCAAGTAGAACATAAGGTTGACGGAAACTCGGGGACTACGCCTACCTGACGAGACCCAGGAAGGCCGAAACAGGTCGTGGGCTGTCGACGAATTTTCAGCAACCTTATGAGTATTGCATTGCGTATAAAGCATTGTACAACTTTTTCGTCCGTATTGGGAATCATTGATAGTTCACATGCCACGAATTTCCTGTGGGATTTGAACTCACAGCCTCCCAACTGCCGACAAACGTTAAGTAGGCCAGAAATCTAGATTAATTAACAAGACGGGTAAACGTTGTACTTAAGAAGTCGTCACTCAAAGAGCCATTCAGCATATGAATTCCCTGGCTGAAGGTCGGCTGTACTGTCAAAACTAGTGATCAGTCGCTTGCTGACAAGCGTTTACTGCAAACGAGAGGGTCGCCACTTCAAATCTCTCCTGATAATGCCTAATAGGTTGCACAGTGCCCCTCGAATTTTCACTGTAGAGTAACTTAAATTCCTCCAGTAAAACTTTCCAAATCTCCTCACAATAACGCCAAGAACACTCACTGACTTTTTAAGAGGGCCGGAACAAAATCAAAAATGCAAGATAACTAGTCAATGTTTTTTCATCGCACCTGGAGCTGCACGGAAAGCAAACGACACAAAAAACGAGGACTGAAACTGCAAGAAGACTACGTTCTGGCAGATTGTGAAAAAACGTACTTAATGTATCGGATCAGAGACACCTGCACTATTACCTAATATTTGCCGTTTTCATAACCTAACCGTGTACCGTTTTTAAAAAATGCATCTTCTAGTCTAGTCCAGCTGGTCGACTGTGGGCGAATTGTCACCATATATTGGTATGATTTCGTTCGACAGCTGTGGTTCCTAACTATCCTGAATATAGGAAATGCAACAACGAGAAATGTATCGAATTGACGCAAGACTGATGAGTTCGACCCGGGGGAGAATTTATTCAGTGGTTTATTTTTTTTGAATTTTATAATGATGGATCACCGTTACCGCATGGATTTTATTGCCAATCAATACACAGCTTGGAAATGTATCAGAATAAAGATAGCTTGCTGCCTGTTGATTAGTTTCATGTTTCCCTGTCTATGTGAACTAGTCCCGGGCTATTTTTCGGTCTCGGCGGAGGAAATAACAGCCAACTGAACAGAGGACAACCAATTGCATTGAATCACTGCAGGAAACGTAGATTCAGCCACTTCCGACTATGTTACCTAGCCTTAGTTTCAGTATGCCCCGTGACACAAAATCTATGTTGGTCTCAACATGTTTGAGCATCACTAATGACGTTGTTGGTGTATTTCTGAAAAGAGTAGCATTAGTGGTCCTCTCTTAAAAGAGCGACGTAGCAACCTAGGTATATTTAATCCCCCGATGGAAATCCATCTTATTCAAAGGAATGTGATTTTGGAAAATTGTCGTACCGCCTTGACTACCTGTGTAACGGTGGATACTACTGATGCGGCAAGTGAGTAGCACGTCTTCTCGTAAATCCGCTTTGCGTCTCTTGAACAGTGAGATCTATCACCGAATTTGTGGAGTCGTTTTGTAACATTTGCTTGCATTTAAGTAAGTCAATGAATATCCAGGAAAGTTCAGGAAGACGCGTTCAAGGAGAAGATGGATATACAGTTTTGTAAATAAGATGCATATGAGAGTTTTGCTCCCCTGTCCAATAGTCTGTATCTGTTCAGTTGGCGTTCTCAAATAGACAACTCCGCAGCGAAGGCCTTCTTCCTTTTCACCTGTATCTGCCGAAAATTTACCTTGCTTCTTGGATACCCTTGGGCAGAGTGGCCAACATACTATTGTATTAAAAACAATCTGTGTGTGTGTGTGTGTGTGTGTGGAAAAGTCATTCCACAAATTAGTAGGCTAACGAAACCTGTTGAACCGTGTGCCTTCAGCGAGGAGCGGGAACCCTAACTGCAGATTCATTCATCATCCTGCGTGCGATAACACTTACAAAATGGCACGTGATTTACTCTCTAAATGATTGGATAAAGTAAACTTCACAAAATGAACTCCATTACACGGGCATGCCTCAAGCAGCCAAGATCGCATATCCTCTAGGTATTACTGATGATCGATCCTGCGTCAGACCCCATTCCTTGGGTGAACGAGCCATCGATATATGTTTTGAACACGGATATGACGTACCGTTTGTGTTCCCGATGAGATACCGAGTTTTCGTCCCGGAAGTCGTCGACACTGTACAGTTGTTGAGTCATGAACAGGATTCGAATGGACTAACTGTGTAGATGTGTCGATCAAACTATTTTGCAATTACAGGAAGTCAGCCAGCAGCGCGATGCTGCTAACGTGTACCTTAAGGTGACATATTACCGCTTGTTCTTAACAGGTTAGGAGTCTGGCACTTTTTCAGCGACTACATCTCAAACAAACGTAGAACGTTTTCCTGCCTAGACGGTTTACTCATAGTTTGCCAGTGGGAAATTGCAGAATCTTCCAGTTTGAAAGAGGAGTCAACTTAGTGAACCTGTTATGAGTAGTGCCAATTTTGCCCAATGAAGCCTACATTGTGACCGCAGGAAATTAGACTATCGATTATTTTTACTAAGGATTGAAGAGAGCACTTTTCGGTTTTTGTGTAAGACTGGGCCTGGCTATGCGAGAGTGGGTGTGTAACTGCCACGGTTCCTTGATGCTCATGAGTGAAGATTGGTCGCTCAGGGACAAGTACCACTCCGTCAGGTAGCGTAAACTGCCTAATTGAAGCATGCTTGGTGCTGCACTCTGTCTGAGTGCAACATAATAGGCCTTGGCTACGTATCAGAATTGTTCTTGCCTCCCACAACTGGAGTTTATTTTTAGACACAGCCCAATTGACAACCCAATGCTCCAGCCTGACTGAGCCGAGTTCATAACATCAAATTGGTCATCATGGCAGTCGTCTACAGCATCTGTTACTCAAAATCCTCAAGTTTTTTCCACATACTTCCAAGCGGAATTCAACAGCAATGTAAGAGGGTGCTGGAAACTGGTGGTTTCGAACATGTCTGACGGAATGAGAAAGGTCCTGATGGATGGATCATTTCACTCAGGTGCAGATGTCTAGAAAGAACACAACTGCCTGCAGTGATCCCTAGTAATGTCAACCAGGACAGTTTTTTGACTTGTTCGAGCTTTTATTGCAGATAATTTATAAAACCAGTGGGGCTGTACTGCCTCACTAATGCTAGTCACACTCTATTTTGCGCATGTCCCCCAGAATACAGTCCAAATAGGACCATGAGGCTAGTTTGCAGAATACCATGAGAAGACGGTGCTGCTTGCAAACTATATCATCAACTTTGCCATCTTCTATGACCTGGATTCTTCACAAAATTATCATCACCCGAGTGACTACCTTAAGTTCCTCTTTGACCTATGCTACTCTGTTGAACTCATCCATATCTCTTTCTCCATGGCTAGGCAACTACAGATGAAGAATTAGTACCCTTATAGACGTGACTGATGCTCGTCGATCAGATAGCTTACTCCAGCGGTCAAAATGGGATTCACCTGTATCTGTAGGGTATATGTCAGTGCGGTCGTCAGCACTGAAATCGGCCGTGAGTTGTTTCAGGTACTGAAGATGTTGTGCTCTTCTGGCTTTGATGGTGGAGAACACAACGGCGAGGTCTGTCCTTGCCCACCTACCGCTGTCCACCGTCAAGGACAGCACAGCGGCGAGAAAAGTGTACAGGAACACGAAACGAGTGAAAACATGTAAATCCGGTTATACCCACCATGTACTGCTCATTCCACTCGAAGTGTGCCGGTATCCCTGTTGAACTAGTATCCGATTTGTTTACCAGTTGTTTTAAATGACTTTTGGCGGGTACAGAGGGAAGAAATGACGAGACTCGCTCATTTGTAGATTTGCTGTTCCGACTCTGGCGCTGCTGAACTGGGTACAAGTTACGCTGTCCTCGCACCAGTTTGCGTGCCATCATTCTCGTTCTAAAGTCGACTAGGTCTAGTACCGTCTATTTACGGAGGCCATTCCAAAAATACGAAAGTTTGCTTTACAGACCGCGCGCAAGCGTGGGTACTCATTTCTATTCTCCATTGCCGACCAACAACGGGCCCACTAGCGTGTTATTTTCCCCTATTTCCACTTCTTTGTACGAATGATTTATGGCCATCACTACACTACAACCACACTGACGCTTTAGTGAGTATCCACAGCTATCGAGCGTTTGGAGTTCACCTGGAGCCACAAGGTGTACTGACAGGAGCTGTTACCAGGTCAGACGAGCGCTATCACACTTTCAGTATCCCGAGGACTGAAGAGTTCATCGTTTCCATCGGGCGAATTTTCAAAGGCCCATTCGGTAGCCATCATTCGTCTACTATATCCGGTGTCAATCATCCCAGAAGTCTTGTTCTGAGCTGTGGGATTTACCGTTATCACATGAGTTAGTTGTCACCCACTACGTCTATTTTGTCCAATTAAAACTAGAATGACTTCTATAAATACACTCATTTGCAAATCAATTTGGTTTTGCGAGAGACTCACCTGGAATCCAGCTGAATCTCACATTTGTGACGTATCCAGGCAACTGAGTGTGCTGCACCAGGCCGCCTCATGTTCCAGTTGCTACGATATTCGAGATATCGCGATACATGTATATACGTAATGCACTACTCATAAGGTTGCTGAAAATTCTTCGACAGAAATTGATTTGCAATTTAGTGTATTTATCGAAATCAGTCCAAATGGGGTTCAGGTAGAACATAAGTTTGACGGAAACTCGGAGACTGCGCCTACCTGATGAGCCCCAAGAAGAGCGAAACCGGTAGTGGCTGTCGAAGAATTTTCAGCAACCTTATGAGTAGTGCATTACCTATAGAATGACTTCTGTTTCACCGAGGCTTTTGGACGTTTCTCAGTACTTGTATTCTCCCATGCTGGACTTATTGTCACCATAACCGCTCCTGGAAATCCTTTTGTAAGCTCAATGCCTTAAAGCCACATTTGTTTGTGTACACTGGGTCCAAGTGAACAATTTTGCCTACCGAATCTTACATTTACTGTGGTACTCTTACACCTTATTTACTTCGCATCGGACCTACTTTGTGAAGCATCCACTGATAGGTCTTTCTAGCCATTTTTCATGAGCATCCACGTGTTTCATCGGTTGCACGTAGTATCACTGTAAAAATGCACTATGAAAAGTCATCATCTGGTGCATAAATGCTTGGATGACTTGAAACGATGTGAATCAATCACACTGCTGGTCAGCCACTTATGGGTACTTGCATATCCCTCGACCAACTGGATGGTCAAAAGCTTCATATCATCTCAGAGATTTGTGAGACGCTTACTGTCTCTTGAAATAAGAGGTGAGATAGCTCTGTGGTCCTTCCTGGCTTTTTGGAATGGTTTGGTTTCAATTGCAAGATAGTTTATAATGCGACCAATCCCCGATGAACTGGAGTCAACAATTTCACAGTCCATCCCATAACATAATGATTTTTCAAAATTCAAATTTCCTTTAACTGCGTTTCGCAATGCTTCCCTTGACTGTGACATGCTGGTGCAGTCATGCTGAGAATTTTGTGAGGTCCATCAATGGAGCCGAAATTCACACGCTACTGACAGGCTACTGAAAAGCTATACATGTTTGGCCAACCAGATTTGCCGGCAAAACGCCGGTTGATTTTTTTCCCCCTTTTTGCTGTACCCGTGCCAAATGGACTGGATTTCGTACCTGCGGTAGTTATCCCTATACTGGGTCAGCATGTTCCCCACTGTCTGGCCCGGCATGTTGTTTGTAGACGCACGCAGAATCCACTGTTTGTGATGGGATAATAAACTGCTCGCACTGCGATGGACTGCCAAATTTTAGACCATTTTCCGCAAGACCTAATCTTTAATGCTGAGGAATTTTGAAAAAGATTGTCACTTAAAGGTGATGTGGTTCCGTGAAATCCAAGTGAAAGTGTAGAGATATACCTTTGTTCGTCTACTTAGCCATCTGAAGCGAATAAAGTTTTTTAGTTGCTAGTGACCGTAAGGTCACAGATTGACACACACGGTTAGTGATGCTTCCAAAACTGGTTACCACCTGGACAAGCGCAGTGATCACGTGGTCTTCCGTTCAGCTGTAACTTCCTTTCGGTGTCTAGCTGCCGTGCCACCTGAAGGGAGTACGACGGCCGTGATACTGCCAGGTGACCCAAGCCTAGACAGGAGCAGTCGAGATGCAAAGGTTGGGTTAGAATCACGGACCTTCAGGTCAGTAAATTCGCATCTTAACCACTGAGCTACCTCGAGCTCATTTGGTCTTTGCCTGTGGGTGAGTTGGTTGTTCACGGAAGTCCCCCTCATACAGTTCTCTTCGTATCCTGATGAGATTGGTTTCAATAGCGCATACTAAAAGACCATATTTGAAAACGAGCCCCATCCCAGTGAAGCTAACAGAAAGACCTTTATTGACAAGGTTTGCACTTTTGCAAAATATCACCACAATGACCGGAACGTAGTTAAAATAATATCTTGTAGCGTTAAAAATGAATTATCTAAGGATGCGCCTATTGTTTTGGAATTCGAAATTTACCGATTTTCCTTGCTGATACTCCCCCAACCCATGAAAGACGGTATTGAGGCGAATACGTTTGCACTTTGGTTTACTTACGGTCCCAGGACTGATCTGTATGATTGCGTGTCAGAGGGCATTCTTAAATAATTTGCTTTTACAAAGTTCCAATAGCGAAAAACCATTCAGCAGTAGGTTAGGGCAATCTCATATTAATGCAAGCACCTTCTCCGAAAAGGTTCAACAAATATTGTCGCTCCGTCTCCTGGTTTGCATATGGGATGATCAGATGCCTCGGTTCTACCTCGATGTGTGGAAACGTCCGGTAGATGGAGAATTTTTCAATGTCCGAATTAGAGATGCCCTGTGGAATTGGATGTACGTGGAAGCACATAGCTTCTTTAACGTACCGTGATTCAGCCTGGGAATTCGTAATATCTTCGCTGAGGATAGGTAATTCGATAATCACTTCGGTGAACATAGGTTGAGCACACACTTGTCTAAGAGATCCCCTTTTCCTCAATCGGTCGTGGGGACTTTCATGTGACTTGAAGTCTTCTCTACCGTGAAATACTGTAGTAACTCCTGCTCAAACATTCCAAAACAAGGAGCCAGGGAACAGGGGTTTTCGCAACGTTTTGTGCACACTAGCAACCAGGTTGCCACTCCAGACAAATACTTGCAGTAAATATATAAACAATATTTTGGACTTTTTTGATGAGGCACGCTAAGCAATATTTAGTTGTACACTACCGACAGGGGCACTCCTCACGATGGATTCTTTTCCGTTCTCGAGTTGTATAATTTGCCCGGAGACACAATTATGCGAGACGGCTTTGTCTGCGGGTTGATAATTAATGCCTAGTACGTAATCGTTGGTTCCGTTTTACTTTTTCACTTCTTTTTACAGAAACATTAAGTCATCACACTTACAGATTTGCTTCCGCTCCAGGAGCATGTTTTATTAGGAGTCAAGTCTGCAATAGACTTGGAACTGAGCTTGTTGACCGTCAGTTTGTAGGATTTTTCAGCCACCCTGCCAAAAAATACATTGATACTGTGGAGAGTTTGTCCTATAACTAGATCCAGCCCGTGCTGAAAGGCCAAGAAGCAATGAACAGCTGTTTCATCCTTACTGGGAATTCCCATCAGCGCGCATCCAGTGTCTCGTACCCTCGAGCTCCCGGCTAGTAGTTTAAACGCTTAAACCTTCGGCCATGAGTGGCTGATCAGCAGTGTGATTAACTTGCACTTAGACAGGATATAGCGCCACCCATCCTTCAATCACATTACACGGTCACACGTGTTGACTGGCTCGTCGAGCAACGACTTCTCACTTTGAAGTTCCACTCATCAGGTCATGTTTATTCTTCCACCGAGCTACTTATAGATTCTTGGTAGTGTGAGGGGATTTGAGAATTTTTATAAGGATTTTGCAGCGGTCAAACTACTAGCCAGCAGGTCGCGGGTTCGAGACTCTCTGGAGTCTCGAGAGATGCGCACTGCTGATGACTCCCAATAAGGATGAAAAAAACTCTACGGTGCTTCTCGGCCTTTCAGCATGGATGGCACTTACAGGACGAAATATCCACAAAAATCCCAAATCTCCTCACACAAGCAACAACAGATTGATGTTGTGATAAAGACGGTAGGGTCCTATTAGTTTTGACCAAGGAGATTATAGGAGAGGTTACTGCACAGTAATCCTCTCCCTGAAGGAGAATAACCCTTCAGAGCAACACTCTTCGAGATCCACGACGTGGTGTTAATTTCCCCTCTCTCAAATAGAGGCCACTTCCTTGGCAAACCGAAACACTTTGGCCTGTGGTGTACTCTCATTGTTTTTGTAAGTAAAACCAGTCTAGGTTGAAGTCATAAAGCGCTGTGCTGTTGGGAATCATCAGCAGCGCGCATCTCACGAAGCTCCAGGCTCACACCAACCTCCTGGCTTCTGTTTGGAACAATTAACCGTTCATTTACGAGCGTCTGATCAGCCTTGTGATTAACTTGCACTTAGAAGTACATGTTAAATATGTGGAAAACAAATGTGAAGTCAACAGAACTCCATTATGCCTGCTGTTTCTGAATTCTTTTTGACTCGATTTGATGCAAACAGCTGATCTGATGAGAAAAAACGGTGAATTAAACAGTGGAGAAACTTTAAAAGAATTGAAAATATGTGAGAGGACGGAATATAGAATTTGTTACGTCGGAGCTTTAAGGTTTCGTGAGATTTGTTACACAAAGTCTGAAGCTGAAACACAGTGTGACGTTTTCCAATGTCTGGGACAATCCATTTTTAAGGATTTTTCACCATCGATTGCATGTGGGACAAGTACGACGATAATCCACCATAGTTTATTCTGATTGGCTTGTTCCGAACCCATTTATCAATAAAATTTGAGTTGTGTTATGACTTTATACTTTTCACACTACGTGCCACATTGCTTTCAGTAAGCTGCAAGCCAAGTAAGACCAGAAATTCACAACCGTCGTTCTTGCAGACACTTCAATATTGGTCCCGCTTAGTTCGCAAATCATCATGCGCCTTATTTTGCATGTAGAAACGGAATGAAAGAAGATACAAAGCTGAACTTTCATTTACAAATTTGGAAGTAATTAGTCGAGAATGAATCCCTTGTTAGTAACATTTCTGACTGAAATCACCTCTGAATGACTCGAATTATAAGGCCAACGAAAACCAATCTCATCGTTTTTTTACACTTCTGTATTCATCCAGTGAACGTAATATCCCGATAAGGATTGTTAAAAATTCGGGGCTATGCCTGTTTGCTGAGCCAAAAGTAGCCAATCCGGCAATCAATTCTTGTTGAAAACCTTGAAAGCATACTTCGGTGTTTTGAACTTTGTCCTTTAGGACAAAGCATGAGGGGTCTTTCTGCATTCCGGTCAGACTAACACGAACGAGAGATGCGGTCGATACACGGCCCACGATGGTGCCATTTGACTCGGCTCCTTTGAAGTGCTTGTCAACCAGAACAGTTTATTTTTTTTTGGGAAGGGGGAATATTCACTAAAATGTCCTTATTTTTCCGGACCATCCAGCTTCCTTTTTGGACCGTTCAGAGATTTTCCCGAATCCGATGGATTAGTATTCTACATTTATAAGACTCGTTTCCTGACCGCTTGGGTAAGTTTAAAACTAGGAAGCAGTTATTTTCTCCAAACCTTCATCTGTTTTCTTTACGTTGGCTGATCACTCATTGTTTGACCACCCACCACACCTCACTCGTGACATATCTTGTTACAAAAAGCCAACAAACCTAAATAGACTCCTCACGTTTGTGACACATCTATCCCGTTTTTGCATCTCTTCCAGTTTCGGGTCTGTCCTGGTGGCAGTTACACAGCTGACGTGTTGTGCTTCTTCTGGTGTGCGGTGGACCTCCCAAGACATTCCGCCTAGTGGGTGGCTTGTCGTACCACAGCCGTCTACGGTCTCACAAATCAATCACTTAAATAAGTTTCAGGTGAATTTGCAAACCTAGCTTGGCCACAAAAACTTACATACTTGTCCCCTTCCAAAAGGATACGCAGGTGAATGGAAGATCGAATTAGTCCAAATGCAGTGCAGATTTGATCTGACAACTTATTCACGCCAAGACACGCATGAGTTACATATATTCGCCCACATTCGTGTATGTGCTCCGAGACCCTGTCCACCTGTTCGTGCGTTTCTTGGGACATACTTGGTTTGTAGCGGCGCTTCATTTGTTTTGCGCGTATTTGTTTCCTGTGTGATTACTGCTCAGCACAATCGCACCATAAAGTTTTATGGATATTTAGGACAAGAACCTTCATCGGTCATTTCTTAGTGTTTCACAGTAAGTTGAAACTGACGAATCAGACATGGTTCAAATGGTCAGTTGATACCAAAAGTAACTCAAACATTCGATGTTGCTTAGTTTACAGTATGCCATTTTGCACACCTTTTCATGAATACATTATCGTGGTGATCTTTGTTTTCCAGTTGGCTCAGTACGGATTCTTGGACGACCAGATATTACCCTCAGCCTGGGTCGGTCCCTATCCCTCGCAGAGGCCGGTTTCGATGGGACCCACATTTCCATCTTTCGGTCCCGGAGCAGCTCCGACAACGGCGCATGCACCTTCGCCATTCGCACACCCCCCACAGAGCGCTTTTTATGGTCCTCCCACATCTGTGCCTTCCACTGCTCCCATCGCTCCTCAGGTGCCTTTAGTCGTTCACATGCCTTCCGAACCTACACCACCAAGCTCAGGCCAGCCGGAGTATTTCAGACCACGGGAGGAGTTTGGGCATTCTCCGCTGGCCTATAGTTTGTCCGCGGAACTTGCCAGTGTCGGGAAGCATCGATTTCGGTTGACTTATGTTACCGATCGATTGCTAGGTGAGAAAAATTGATTGATGCTTTATTTCATTCGGACGTCAATTTAGTAGTTCGCTTTTTATGCATATCCAGAAAAGATGTTTGCAACTTGTAACGAACGGGTTGCTCTCACCGAGTCTCACGTGAGCGCTGGCTACGCCAAAGCCTGGCATCAGTCAGTGGTCCAGAATCGTTGCATGCGTCAACAAAATTGTACAAACCGTTTACGTCGTCATATGATCGGAATGAATACGTTTTGTGGTTTCGAGGAATTATCCGTCTAATTCATAGCTTATCAACTGAGTCCGGATAATGAATGTTCTATGAATCCCAAAGAGATAGACAAAGAAAAACCCAAAGGACAAGGGAGACACAAAATTTTGCGTTAAATTTGGTATCATTCACAAAGAAAAGTTTGTTAAACCCCAGTGGAGTTCATCCTTGATTTCGGGCCATTTAGAGAGGAAATAGCAGTAGTAAAACGTAATCCACTACTCATAAGGTTGCTGAAAATTCTTCGACAGCCCACGACCGGTTTCGCCCTTGCTGGGGCTCATCAGGTAAGTGCAGTCCCAGAGTTTCCGTCAACCTGTTCTACTTGAACCGTAGTAGAAATTCCATCAATTATTCAAGCCTACGAACAAACTTTTACCGTAATAACCGTATCCAAGTAGTTTATACGAATGAAATAAGTGAAGGCCTCTGGTCTCTTATAATTATGAATTTTTAACAGATGTGCCAGTTAAACAGTATAAAATGTGTCCATATTTCTGATGGTCACTCACGTCGACCCGAAGACCCCCATTTTATCAGGCGAAATCACTGCGTTTTTTATTAGTGTACAAACAATCTTCCTGGATGCCGTTCTGAACTTCGTACTAGCTGTCCAAATTTCCTCGAATAAACGAAATTTGCCGACTGGATGACCTTGGCGGCGGTGACCTTCAGATGTACACTGTAAAATCTTGAGATGATTCGTCGACAGTATTTGAAGCAGATTCAGACAGTTATTGACTGGTCATATTGTTTTGGAGGCTGCTTCAGGCTCCAAATCTCCTTTATCTCTAAATAACAAATCTAATTGCAGATTTTACGGTTGTGCTCATGTCCTTCCACTTGAATCGAAAGCAGCGTATTAACCTGTCAAGCTTTTCGCGATCGTCGAGGTTGAACATGCACACAGCATTGGGGAAGCTCGTTACTGTCATCCACAAAGCAAGGCAGTGCATCATTCGAAGCATTAGAACAGTTTTACGGACGAATGACAAACGGCTGACATCGCTGACAACGTTGCATTGACTGTAACGCTAAGCTGGTGCTTCTGCGCCGATATTCACCGTCGTACTGTAAAAGCTTCGTCACCAAAATTCAGCGACCACCGATGATATCTCCGCAAACGCAGTTCAGTTACCAAGCTCGGCTTTCCAAGATTCCCGTCCCATTTTGCATATTTTTAAGGTTGATCCAACTCAGCAAAATAAAACAGTTTGTGGAGACCAGTTTTCCGTGGCCATATTTGGTGCGACAAAACACATAATACCAGACTGATACCTTGCCGTGAGTGACATTTTACAGCAGTGGCTCACTGCGCAGGCTTGAACTGTCGCTAGACAAGCTTAGCCGATGCAACCTAACAGTGTATGAATAATACTCAGATTTAGTTTTGTACGCCGAACGAAAACATTCGGCACAAGTGATCTAAAAACATTCCAGATTTACGCCAAACTTGGAGTGCACTGGAACGTCCGATTTTATCAGAATCGGTCGGCCACAATGATCGTTGATTTTTTTCAGATTAACCAGCAGTCTACTTTACAGATGTATTATTACATATGCGTTCAGCGTGGGAGTCTAGTAATGTTAGTTTGTGTGACATTTGTCTAGGGTTTGTCTGTATATGGTGGGTTCCAACTGAAAAAAATTTCGCATAAAAGTACACAGAAGAGGATAAAAGTTAAGAGGAATTCCGGTACATTGCGATTTAAAGCGCATCTCCATGATGGACATAGCGAGCATAATACACCACAGCAGATCCTTTTGGATGAATTCTCGGGTAAAATTCCTCCAAGAAAGCACAAGCATATTTAAAAAAAACAGCTTGGGTGTTCGCTCAACTCTTTTTATTCCATAAAAGTGCGCCACAAACCGAAGAATTAAGAGGACATGGGACCTTTGACCTTTCAGAACATTTTTTGCGGCTATCAACCAAGTAATATTTTGTAGCTTCAAGCCACACTTCTGAGCTTCAAATCGGATTTTTACCTAGTATACCATATGCCAGTCGCACCCTTGCCGCCCACAGTGACCATCTTAATCATCTCTGAAGAGATTTTAACCCTCAACAATCTGAATGAGATTTTTCAGCCATGAGACAAGTCGTAGTGCGTTACTCTGGGCTTTATTCGTCAGTCAACTAAACTGCAGACAAAAAATAACCTCCTTGCTCTACGCATTGTTGAATTTTCGATGACGCCAGACCAGCAATGATTCATCATTTGGACATAAAACGCAGAGTTTGTTTCGATTACTCAGCCCATACTGTGTTCCGTTCCGGTCACTATTGGTAATATTGCGCATACTGAGACACTTCAGCAGCCATAAAATGCAAAACGACAGACAAGCATCCATCAATAAGAACGTGGACTATTCCACATTCTAAGTGTTTTAGGGCAGCGGCGTTTAGCCCCATTCAGGAGAACAATCTATGGGCAATCAATAGGATGCCGATAGGATGCCCTCATCGGAGAAGGTGGCATTCAAGTGTTGGCCAAATCGACTGAACGAAGACGTGTATTTTCGAGCTAACGTCCATCATCTATACCAGAAACAGAGCAGCAAGTGGCAGTGAAACTACCGCCAGGCGCACTGAAGCAAGTTTAAAATACCGGCAATTATTGATGCTACTAGACCCGAATAGTAGTCCTTCAACCAAATGATATTCATTACTACAATTTCTACCTGTAACTTGGCTTTTTTGAGCGTCCGTTCACTAAATGCCCCGCTAAATAAGTAACTCAATGGATGCAGAAAGGCTTGGTGGTTTTTTTTACAGCCGGACAAAGTTTCGCTTTTGACACAATTTTTGTCAGGCCAAGTGAGCGGGTTAACGAGTTGGCCGGGCAGATGAGGAGTCCATCAACAAGTGCTGTCCCGATTAGCCTATTGCCCAATCAGAAAATTACTGATCGTTTTTCTGGCCCTTCTAAGATGGTGACTTCGCAATCGGTTCCAAACTTGTTCCAACTATGGACCGTGGGAGCGTCAGTCGACACCCACACAGTTGAATTACCTAAAATGAAAATTACCACGAGTGGAACAATAGGTAGTAACTGAGACGGAATAATTATCGGAAGGGGTGCAAATAAACAGACGTGGATGAAATAAATCTAGGGTGGCCCGTTTGGAAACGGTGACATTTTGACTTGGAAGGTTTCAGAAAGACAGTTGCCACAGCGCTCAGGTTAGGTTTTTAGCTAATCTGATAGAGAGAACCTCATAGTCACTTCTTGCGCTGATTCCTTCTTAGAGCTGACGTAACCATAAAAAAAGTGCAAAAAGTTCTCTGAAGTTGTTTTGATTTCCACGATGGTGGCTCACTTTCACACCTTAAAGACACATGCTTGGCAGTTAATGCTTCACATAGGGTTCGCCGTGTTCCCATTTGTTTTCAAAGCCATCTTGATGCATCACCATCTATCCACGGACAAATAGGTGACGTCGACTAACGTGGGCAAACCAAAAAATTTCGTGACACAAGAGGTAATAAACTTCATCCACTGAAGCCTCCCCACGGAAACAAGTTATATGACCCCACTTTGTGGCTGTTTTCTACAGTCGTAAGGGGGTTATAGTAAAGAGTTCTATCCGTTTGACCGGAAAGGCAACGGATATTTGCGTGTAAAATGGTAATTGCGTGACTCAAATCACATTTGGGGAAGGGACGGGATGTAACTTATTTCAAAAGGATGAAAAAATACCTACAGCTGATAGTAGGCCTGGTGAGCGCGAAATAAGTGCACTACTACCCCTGCAAGCACTGAGAACAAGCAACAAACCCATCCGTTTCTCTGTGATCTGAATGCAGCTTCAGAGTGTAGTTCCGACCAAATAATCAGTAAATCCGGGCTAAGCACTGGCAATTTTCGTTATAATGGTCTACTAAATATTCGTCTCCTGAGGATGATGTAAACAAAGCTTTTGCTCGATCGAATATTGATTACTAGGGCACTACTATGTGATATTTTTTATGTGAAGCATTCTTCTACACTGAGCACATATTCCGTTTATCCCAAGTTCAAATTTAATATGCCTGCATTGAGACAAAAAGCCTAGAAAATGGAGGAAAACCGTGTGATTTTATTCGAATGTTGTGCGCCACCATACCTTGTCTAGCAAGACCGAGTGAGGCAGCTGTCAACAAATTTGAAATTTACTCATAATTTGCGTTTAAAAACATGTGAGGAACTGATGCACAGTTTTGAATCTCAAAAAAAGTCGATGGAAAATAAGTTTTAAACACAAAAACACACTTGAACAAGCTTTAAATTTTCCTTGCTGAGTGAAACAGAAAATGTTACTAGCGAAGTACACTCATTTGCAAACAAATTTGGTTTTGCGAGAGACTCACCTGGGACTCACCTTAATCTCTAGTTTATGATGTTTTTAATCAGCTGAGTGTGCTGTAGCAGGCCACTTTATGTTTCGTTTGCTAACAACTGAGTGTATTTCGCTAGTTTCGTGCAATTTGGGTTCAAGTAGAACATACGTTTGACGGAAACTCGGGGACTGCGCGCCCACCTGATGAGCCCCAAAAAGAGCGAAACCGGTCGTGGGCTGTCGAAGAATTTTCAGCAACCTTTTGAGTAGTGTATTACGTCTATAGAAGATATTACTGCTTGGGACAGCAAAGGGGGGTGCATGTTAGTTCCACTAGACAGACAAGGCGCAAAGCAATGCCCTTTTCCACAAAAAACAAATTACCAAGAATATTATGATATGAACGACATACGTGACTTGATGAACGCCGTGTTTCAAAACTTCTCCCGTCATTCCATGCGGTCACTAGCAAACAAAACCTTGAGGAACAGCTTGGCGTTTATATGGATGACTATGCATTAAAAAAATTGCTATATAGTGACTGATTGGATAAGAGCACGTACCGGGTAAAAAAGAGTTCAGTTAAATCATCTAATCATTTACCACTCTACCAAGTCCCCCGTCTTTTTATTGTTACAAAGAAAATAAGTAGTCTGTAGAAAGCTTGTATCCACATATTTTACTGTGAAATGAGTCATTTTCTTAGTAGCCTCAGTTCAATTTCTGTGATGATCAACACCATTTTGAGGTGGTCCTGATTTGCATCATCTACAACGCCACTCTCTAATGTGGTGGTTAGACTCAAATCTGTCCTAATTTTAACAACTCCAAACCGAAATTCATAGAATTTTAGAGGGATTTAAGAGCGCCTGAGTATTTACGTGAGTATCTAACATCTTCGAAAATTTGTAAACTAAATATTTAAAATGGCAGAGAAAGTGGCCAGGTGTCCTCAAAACAAATGAACGTTGTATTGGGTTTCACAACCTGATGACTATTATTGGTTTAAATATTTAAACTTTGAAACTCGTTCCATATGCTGAGACTACAGGAGTAAATAACAGAACGGATGTGTAGGAAAACTTTTTTGACGCAGCTTTTGAACTTGTTTCGTAGAACTCTTGTCTTTGATAAGCCGAAATCAGCCTGAGCCTGCAGGCAAAAATGCGTTACAAAAAATGAACGCTGTTAAGTGGTTTTGCACAATTTCGACGTACACCTATAAGCAACAGTACATTGGTGACCAAAATACTTTTTGTAGACCTGACTTACATTAATTTACCCACGTTAGCTAACCAGAAAGCATTCAGACGCATACGCCAATAAGTTAGTCAGCCTTATTTGGAAGTTCTACCCAATTTCAGATTAGTCCATTAATGGATTTACACATACTACTGACAGTTGTCGAATGCTGAAACAAAGGCTATACACTAATGCTGTGTTCAAGTGGGATCAAGTCTGTTATTAATCGGCTTGAAACTAAAGTGAGTGTAAACTGTCTTCCCAGTGACGACCAGGTGTGTCCTCTTAAAATACACTGTTTCCCGCTTATCAGATCCGTCTGTTCGCAAACGTCATGGTGGAACAATCGCAATAGGATGTATCGCGCAGACCACGTTCAAGCACATTTGCTGCTGTTGTGATTACAACGGGTGTGTTGGTGCACAAATGATTATCGGTATTCCGTTGCATCCAGCTGTCTACGTCTAGCTGGTGATTAAACTATGCATTTGGATAATTGATCATTGGTTCACTAGCCAGGGCTCTTAAAAGTTGGAGAAAAATCGATAAAATATTTAATATATTGAGTGTTTTCCGGAAAAGAAGTGACAACCACTACTACAAAAACTCTCATTTGCACACGAATTCGGTTCCGATAGAAGACTCAACTAAATGTAGCTGCGTCTCTCGTTTATGATGGTCTGCTTTAGCTGAGTGTACTGCACCAGACAGCCTTATGTTTCAGTTGGTACGATATATCGCAATAGATTGTTGTCCAGATGTAACATACTACTCATAAGGTCGCTGAAATTCTTCGGCAGCCCACGAGCGGTTTCGCTGTTTTTTGGGCTCATCGAGGAAGCGCAGTTCAAGTAGGACATAAGTTTAGAGGATATTTGGAGACTCCACACTTTTCAGAAGTGGCTTCTAGTATATCCCCATGATCAAGAACTTCGATGGTCTCGGAAACCTTCTTTGGTTGATTCCGGGGTGATTTACTGACCGGACTGGCAGCGAGGAGCATCCTTGTCCTCCGTCAGACTGCCATATCATTACCGTGCGGTACCGCCCACTGAACAAGTCAAGTTGTCCTTTTAGATATAGATTTCGAAAAAGTGCTTCAGGTAGCTTTAGCTAAAGGTAGAAACACAAGTTCAAGACATGTACTAAAAGACCAGTACACGTAGGCGTGACTTTCATCACTGATGCCAGGTACGAAGTTCATTAATCATCTCCGGTTCACTCATTTTTGAAGCCTCTTTCTGTGATATGATTGACGATAACAGAGGGAGACTAATACGGATTCGATACAGTTCGTCATCAGTTCTTAATCAGATGAAGAAAAAAAGGTAGATGTCGCTGTATAGGCGTAATGCACTACTCATAAGGATGCTAGAAACTCTTCAACAGCACACAACCGGTTCCACACCTATTGGGCTCATTAGATGGGTAGGCGCAGTCCGTTCAGTTGCTTAGGAACACCATAAACGAGAGATTCATTTGGGTCCCAGGTGAGTCTCCCATCAAGACCAAATTGCGAAAACAAATGAGTGTGTTGCGTTAAGATGACAACGTGTTTTCCTTTTTCCGCATCCTCACCCCCGAATAAGTCGAATGAATAGATGAGTGCGTAGAGTCATCCAAATGATTATTCCTTACAAGAGAAATTTTCTAATTTCTTGTTGGTCCATCTTTAGAGTCTGTTAGAACGTAAGGAGGACTTGTTTAACCAGGCAAAAGAAGGTAAATCTGCCTTGGTAGGTTTTTGGAAGTTCTTAACGCAGTATTCTTTCCGAGTGGGCTCAAGCTGCTAGCGCGGTACAGCCCTATTCAATTTCCGAAAACATTACACATTCGGACCACGAGGTAAACAGTGATTCCGATTCAAACCAGTCGATGGGAAATCATGTCCTTTACAGATCAGCGCTTAAACCAAACTACGATGTCTAGCTTTCTGTTGTGAAACCAAAGTCCCAAGAGTTTGTCTCTTGGGAGTGTTTTGGTTGAGATTTTGTCACCGGAGGTATATGGGCTAATCGATCTAACGTACACATAGACACCACCCATTTTATTCGCCACGCAGTTTCCCATATCATGGGTTTTCCGAATTACTACCCAAGTGTTTTGAGGGTGTAGAAAATCCTTCTGGAAGACAAATGATCACTTATTGCCTAACCATCGTGATGACTTCAAAATGTCGTGATCATCTTTGGCTCCTCGGTTCCTGCGGGAATTCTCATAAACGAAAGGTCAGACGAAGTGGTTTCAATGTTATCACGACTTTTAGCATCCCCATCCCTCGATTTCCACCTACTATCAGCTCACGTCACCATCACCTTGTTTTTCGCACACCCCTAACTTCATTGAGATTTAGCTGCAACCTCACCACTAGACCTGATAGGATAAAGGCTGATGGTTTGCTGAAATGATGTCCATTGAACCAGGTAACCAGAGCGAATACATGCGTGTAACATGTTGGGGTAGCCATGAATTCTGTTTTTTATGGTAGGAAAATCACTAGCTGAACACAGACACCCGAAAAAAGGCAGAATACAGAGGCAACTGATTTCGAGGCCGAAAAAGACCCTGAACAGTTGGATAGAGTTGGCTGAGGGCTGGTGTTAACAAACATCTTTCTTGTCGACGGCAGCCATCAGAATATGTGAAGTTTGTTTGAATAAAGCGCCCCCACTAGTATAACTTTTCTGATTCCTTTTCAAACTGTGTCGGAAACATGTATATTCTTAGTTTCGGGGAACACAACATGCACTGGTTCTCTCTTACAGGCTGCCGGACGTACACGTCCACAGTTCCTGCACACACATTGGTAAAATCGAGAACCTACTGACCGTCTTCTCGTTGTATGTGTGCGACAAACGGGGCACTACTTGGTTAGACATGCTGGTTTGGGCAATTCACTCAGATAGCGGTTGCATGTGTGCGACAAGCGAGGTATGCTGGTTTGGGCAATTCACTCAGATAGCCAGCATAGGAAATCGTGAAGACAGCGCGTGCACTGAGGTAGCAGGAAATCCCGGAGGACTGAGCATTCACCTAACTAGGCGGAAGTGGACAGGCCAACCAGCAGCAGCAGCGACGCTAGGATTGGTCAGGTGTGTCAGCTTCCTTTGTTCAGGGTGAATCAGATGCTTGCCAATAAACACCGCATTAAACTATCCACCTCAGACTGGTCTGTATGCAGATCCCGTTGTTTTTCTACCGGTCTCCTTTCGTCTTTGGATAGCTTTGGTCATGTTCCTTATCATGCATATGTTTCTGTATACACTATATAATTTTTATTTTCGTTTTGTAAGTATTTTGTTTATTCTGTTTCATTGGACCTTTAAAGCCGTTAGTTGGGTAAAAATCAATTCTTTGTTTTCTCTAAGAAATCCATTCCTATCTCCCGAGTTGAACTGTAAACCGAGTGGTAAAATCCCAGAGATGGTGCCACATATTGCAAACGAGTGAACCGAGAGCTCGGCTTATACATGACCTAAGTGCTTTGGGACATCCGCGAAGGATCCATCCAAAATATCCCGGTCTTCACCATTAGAGCGTCTTATTTTTAGAAGTTCCCAGTCGATGACACACAGATGCTACGACAAACTGAGAAAAAATTCACTTGTTTCCTGTTAAGTGATTGTTTGGATAATTTGACCAAAATTTTTAATCTTTACCTTCTGTTGAACGGTCATTGAAGGACATATGACATAGAAAAAAATATAACTGGCAGCACGAAAAACAAGCTAGGCAATGCAGCTTGCCTCTGGTCGAATGACCGAAATTGTACCTGTAAGTTTGGTGAATATTTCATTGCCTGACCAAATTTACTTTGGAATGGTTTTCTGTAACATGAATGACTGTCATTCACTTTACAGTGGTCAGCTATCCATCGGATGCCCAGGAGGCTGACCATAATGAAGGCGCCCGGTGGTTATGTCAGGCATTTGAACGTCGCTACGGCAACAATTATAGGGTGAGTGACAGTTGAGTTTCTTGCAAAACACTCCAAGTTTGTTCTGCTGATATAAAGAAGATAAAATTTTAATTATAGCGGGCACCAAAATTGCTCCTTCTCTCTGTTTCACAGGCGTCCTAGAAACCTTATCGATTGATTTGGTTGAGAACAGTTGTTGAGCGGCACGTTGAATCTAATCCCTTACCACAGTTCTCAGAATTTAAGTCTCATTTTAGTTTTTTTTCAACTCACAGTTTTGCTCGGTTGCTGCCTTCTGTCAGCATTGTTTAACAGTAGTACATCGGTATCTGTGTTGCTAGTTTTGTTAAAATCTACTGATTAACAAGTAGTGTGTTGCATCTGCAAAAATAAATGCCGTTTTGCAAGAAGGCGTTAAAATTAAACAAATTATTCACGTAATGCACTACTCATAAGGTTGCTGAAAATTCTTCGACAGTCCACGACCGGTTTCGTCCTTTTTGAGGCTCATCAGGTAGACGCAGTCCCCGAGTTTTTTTCGTCAAACTTATGTTCTACTTGAACCCCAATTTGGACTGTTTTTCGAAAAATACACTAATTTGCAAATCAATCTGGTTTTTGCGAGAGACTCACCTTAAATACATAGCTGTGTGTTAGACAGGACACGCCCAAAGACGTTTTGTTTATATATATATATATATATAATGGTACAACCAGTAATTGTGTAGCATTCATGTGTAAACAAGAAGCGGTTGGTCCTTGAAGAAACGTGAGGTATACCCACTTTCTTGTAAAAAGAGACCTAAATTCTTCAATAAAAGGGCAAGCAAAGTGTTTTTTGGCTTGGAGAAGACAAACCCGATCCTTCATTTGACTGTGTTGATCAAAGTTAGACCCTCCGAAAGATCAGACGTCATTTTTGTTTACGTCATGAAATGAATTCTCGATCAACGGACCTCATCTTTCTCACCTCCATAAACTTTCCAGTTAAGAGGAGCCTTGCGGTCTTACTGTATCTAACAGTTGTGTTGCCTCGATTAGGGAAACACCAGAGATAAAAACAAACCTGGCTATTATCTTGCTGCATAGTAAAAGATCTACTTTATTCGAATCAGTCAGCCGTTAATATAACCAGGATGTCCTAGAAACCAACCTGCATATAACCGATGAGCGAAAATCAAGATGGTCTACGCGCAATTAAAAATTTACCATTTTTAGGGACGAATAAAGCCAGAATTTGTTCAAGTAGAGCATAAGGTTGGCGGAAACTCGGGGATTGCGCCTACCTGCGCCTACCTGATGAGTCCCAATAAGGGCAAAACCGGTCGTGGGCTGTCGAAGGATTTTCAGCAACCTTATGAGTAGTGTTTTACTTATAAAACTAATTACCGCCTATATCTTGTTCTATTATTCAAAGTTCGTTTGCTTGCAGGTCAAAAGTGAGAGAGTCACAGATGGTTTGCGTCGCGGCATGTAAGTCCCTGGCGCCGACATAGTCCCGGAGAAATTAGACAGGCGGGTGAACGTGCAGAAGTTTGCTGCAAGCCAAAAACCGACTTATATCTGATGACTAAACAACAGATACCCGTACCATTTAAGTGGTTCCTATGGAGAGAATGGCGTCCTCCTTCAAGTACGTTATCTTCCAGCGTTCTAGCACATCTCTTCTCCAATAACAGTGCAAATTTTCCCGGCCGGCGCCTAGTACCGCACAGTCAATGAGGTAATGGATAACCTGACAGAATTCCAGTTAGTATGCGGTTGTTGTCGTTGTTGAAGCGGTAAGGGCTGGCAGCTACTGACTAGATCGTAGAACAAATGTTTCATAGCAAACACATCATAAACCAGTGACTCATCTGGGTTCCAGGTGAGTTTCCGGTCGAAACCAAATTGGTATGCAAATGAGTGTCTTTCACTAATTTTGTGCAAGTTGGGTTCAAGGGGAACGTAAGGTTGACAGAAACTCGGGGACTGCGCCTACCAGATGAGCCCCAAGAAGGGCGAAACCGGTTGTCGAAGAGTCTTCAGCAACCTTATGATTAGTGTATAAGGTTTAGCATCATTTTTTAATTACAAAGTATGGATTAGAAGAAAACAAGAGTATGCATCCGTTTTGAGTGGCTGACTGTAATAAAACATGACTAGAAACGGGTGGAGGGAACATAGTTAGGGATCAGCTAAACCACTAAAATGTTTACACATCTATGGACCCAAGGCCTTATGGATATGATCGACAGCAAAGCCAGCTGATAGCCTAGAGTATAGAACAACAGATCGGCACAGGTAAATAGCCCCTGAAATCACTTGCATGAGCATGAATTACTCTAGAGTTCAAGCTGTCTGGCCATTTGTTGGAAGAATGAACATTGCAGTTTTTTAACCGTATCCTTTGGACTTTTTTCAGCAGCAATAGGACTAGTAAATTCTCACGTCATAACTTGTTGCTGTATCTTCTTTCATATTCTCTGTTTCTGATTGGTCCCTATTTATTGATCCGAGTTTTGTGTGACGTAAGTATATACTAACTTTGGTTACTACGTTTCACCACCGATGTCTTCTCAAAATTATCTCCCATAGATTTTCAATCTTTCCGGTTTCACCAAGGAACTTCATCTTTCAAGTAAGGTGAGTAAGACACAAGTACGTTTGAAGTACACAGTGAATGGTTTATCACATAACGTAATTCCATAATTTCGAATGAGTTTCATATCTACATACGCTGAAACAAATAAGCTGTTTTTTCGTTTTTGTAAAGTAGCAGGTGTCTCTTGTGCAGCAAAAATTGGATGAAAAAATTCTGAACAAAACGTTTGGGCTTGGAATTTTCTCGGTAGAGGCTTGATTTCACACTCAAATGGACCTCTGCCATCAGAAGACTGTGTTTCGCACTTTGACAAACGCTGATAACTCCGATAAATGAAATGACCCGGGAAAGTATGAATAAACTGGCGCGTAGGCCGGTAACATGCACAGGCTGAAGGACCCATACAAAAAAGCCTGGAGCCTGAATGCTCAGACGGAGACACTGCTTTTAGAGGATGTGGTGAAATGTGCACTGGTTATCGCCATAACTTATGGCAAAGCCATCGATAACTACATACAACAACCGAAACAACCACGGTTTCTCTCAACAATGACGCTATGCATCACATAATTTCAACTAGAGGGGTTTAATACAGAGTTGGGTGAAATAACATTCCCGCTGAATGACCGGCTACAGATAAAACACGCCTTGTCAAAAGGTTTCGAGCATCAAAGAGGGGTTGTACTCAAAAACTCTAACTCTGTGACTTCAAAGTCCGATTTCGCCGCCAACCGGAACAAATTGTGCGCCGCTCTGAAATATAATGCGGGCATCAAAGAAAACACGGTCAAATTACAGCGTGATGGCGAAGCGCAATTTCAAGATGAATGCGTGAGTTCGTTTAAAATTTTGCAAACCCCGCGCTTACTCACAACTAATTAAACGTTGTTTAGTAGGTTCCAAGCGTCCTTGGCGCTACCCGGCTCGAAAGTACTGACAGGCGGCTCAATCGATCGACACTGCCAGGAGAGTTTGACGTATCGGGCAAAACCAATCAAATCGCCTGTTCGGACGTGAGAATTCACGCGCATCTAGGATGTACTGGTGAGCTGGTGGTACCACACTCACTACGCGTGTTAGATGCCCGGGCTTCAAGGCCCGGCACGAGCAAGGTACGCACTGCTGGTGACCTCCG